>VOQK01028004.1:13591-23911 GCA_015052645.1 Benitochromis conjunctus
CTCCCATTATGGCTTCTCTCATTTGATGATGATGGATTGGGGTAATCACCACCCCCGTATGTTATCTCAAAGAGGGCATAAGTAAGTACATAATCCTTTATGTGTGCTCCCATGTGCACTAAAATACATCAGTTTTGCAGGCGTTGGTTATGAATCTAATGATTTAATGCATTAACGAGTAAAGAAGCCAAAAGCTAACATGTGTTGTATTTCATTGCTCAGAGGGTTTAAAAACAAAACAGTGCCTGTTTCCAGTGTATATTGGTTTTCCCTGACTTGTTATTAGGTTAGAGCTAATAAATAACTTTTATAACCAATCTAGACCACTCTATGTGAATGGCAACTTTGTATTATATTATCCAATAAATACTAGCAAAAATGATAACACTAGTACTACTAATAAATAGTGTGCTATTAATGAGATTAGGAACATAAATAAAAAAAATATAATCAATAAATTATTTCCTCTTATTTTGCATATTACATCAACGGTTTAGCAAATTGTGTGCAAAATAAATTTCTTTGACTTTCTTTGCCTTTAAGAAAGTCATAATTCCATAACCTATATGATTGAAGATGCTACTTGCACACCCCTGGTCTTTTGTTTTAGCCGTGTGTAGTCTTTACTACCACAGAGTTTAGAAATATCGTTATTAGCTGATAGTTATTTTAAACTGGACCCAGACCTCAGTGAACAGATCTGCATCAGAGTACAGTTTAACTGCTAAAATGAATAATTTTGTGTTGTGTTTGAAAAGATCAAAATGAAATTGTCCTACCAAGGGTTAATCTTTAGTAGTAGTGCATAGAAAACATCTTGCTGTATTCAGTATAGTTTTGTGTGTGCTGCCTTGACTCTCAGATTTGTGCCTTTGCATTGCTGCCTAACTTTCCTGTAGCTGCATGCAGATGCACAGTTGCTTGCCTCGTGTGGGTGTAATTGTGTATTGTCAGCTGTCACGACATACAATACAAAGATTAGGAACGTAGTGAGGAGTAGGCTGCTCCGAGTCAGCACTTTAAAGCTGTCTGTCAGATGCAAACACCCACATTCTCTAACACATACACACACAGTAGGCAACACATATCGCAGCTTGTTCCTTTGCCACCTGGTAAAACCGCCTAAATTCCACCAGCTTCGAATATCATTCAGAGGGTAGAGTAGCTTTAACAGTTTTTATTACTCATTGCACATTTTACACGTTTTAGCTAGTAAACACCCATCCTTGTGGGCAACTGGTTAGAATAATAAGGCGGGGCAGAGGAGAAGTTTCTGTTGAAGTTTCCTCTGCTTCCAAGATTTATGGAGGCAAAGTATAAGTCTGAAAAGGTCACACCTTATTGTTAGACCAACGAGTGATAGAGGTGCATCAGCAATGCTTGCACTTTTAAACAGGGCATACAGAGAGGTTGGCTGGCTCCTCTGTCATCTGCTGTTGAGGAAAAAGGTGCTTGATTGTGGATCAAATTCAACATTTTCCCAACAGCTACAACTATTTGACACTTCCTGTCAGCCCCGGCTCTCTTCCTTCATGTCGTTGTCCTGTCTTCATCCCCTCACCCCAACCAGTCGTGGCAGACGGCCGCCCCGCCTTGAGCCTGGCTGGAGGTTTCTTCCTGTTTTTCCAAAACGCTTGCTCATAGGGAGCCATATTATTGTTGGGGTTTTCTCTGTTTTCTTTGTATTTTTGTAGGGTCTTTACTTTACACTATAAAGTGCACATACAGTGCTTACTCTTTGCATGAGTAGGTAGATGGGTCTGTAAGTTTGTGTCTACCTATCCTACCTCATCCTGTGATAGCTGGGATATGCCTCAGTTTGAGAAACAGGTAAGGAAAAAGGATGGATGGATTGCTAGAGTTAGGTCTAAAGTTCAGGTTAACGTAAGAAAAGACACATTTTGTAAAGGCAGATTTTTTAAGAAACTTATTCCACTTAATCTCAGTCTTTTTTCTCTAGAATAACCAATGTAGCAAAGTCTTCCTTTTTATAGATATATTCCTTAAAATGGCAGAATCAGACTCCTTGTTTATGGTGGCTCTCAAATGGATTTCCTGTTTCCGCACTACAAGATTTCTGACAGCCAGTTATCCCCGGCTGCACCAGGTGTCAGTCGAAGAGGGAAGCTCAGCATCTCTCTGCAACTCTGGTGAAACCTCTGGAAGCAATTTTTTAGGGTATGCGGCGAAACAGAAGCCTACTCGTGAGAGAGAGTGTGACCGAAAAGGGAACATCCGCTGAGTCATTACTGACTCACAGAAACTTCTACAGTTCTGCTGTGATTATTGGAGAAACAGCCATGCAGTCAATTTAACCCACAGTGCAATTATGTAAATGGATTCACTGGACTGGCTTTTGCAGTTTAGTTCCAAGATGGCAGGTAATTTAGGAGAAAGGAACAGAAATGAGGGAGGATAAAAAAGAAAGTACATGGGGAGAAATAAACGGTTGGGTTTCAGGATTTGCAGAGATTTAGCCTCTACGTGTTCAAAAAATGTGATATATTTCTAACATCTTTTTATGCACATAGCAAATTAACATTTCTGTGAGAGAGAAAACTGTTCAAGTTTTAAAGTTTGGCCTCATTCTCTGTTTTATATATTATATTTCCACCAGCAAATAGCACTGACTCACTGAAGGGAGTGTGACTTTAAGTGGTGCTTGGCAGCAGACCTGCAAGATTGCTGACACAAACACTGCCCCCTGATGGCCGGAAGAGTACATGTTTTATATTTACGCAGTATCATGTCAGTTCTGTGCTCAGAAACTGAGCCAAATGAGAACATTTTGTGGTATTTATAATAATATTGTGATATGTATTATAATAGCTTATTCTGTACTACATATGTTGTAATGTAGTTACACTGTAACAACTAGTGACTCTGTGGTTAATCTGTTGATTACTATTTCAATAAGATCTTGTCCAAAAATGATAAAATGTTAAAATAAGCTAACAAAAGATATTTGCTGCAAGATTACAAGAGTAAAAAAAAGTTTACTTTTGAAGCTGTTGTAATGTTTCACGTATTTGTTCTATAGCTGCAGTTCAGTTTTCTACAGAAACGCTTCATCTCATTATTATCTTTCTTAATAACATTGTTTATACTGCTTTTTTTAATTGTAACTCTATCACTGCTGCTAATCAGAATGCTTAAGTCATTTTTTAAAAGCCATTTCCAGTCTTTTCTTCATCTCTTTCCAGAAAGGTCATTCTGATAAAGTCATCATTTTTCTGTGGACAGACGTTTGACTTCTTGTAGAGAGAAAAAGGAGAAATAAAACAAATAGCTGAGCTCTAGTAAGAGTGTGAGTACGCAGAGAGTTAGCAGTGAAGTGTACAGAATTCCATCCCTAACTTTCTGATGGTTATGTGTACACCATCTGAGTACTCCATATAGACATAGCTGTTAATGTGAACACACTTATGAGTAAGTGTGGAAGTACAGCTCAGGACTCTGAAGCATCCTTAATCAATTAAATGCTCTCACTATTAAAATGATTCATTTCTCCATTGCTTTTCCTACTATGACAAGCCAAAATGTCTGTTTTTAAGAAGAATTTGCTATACTGACTGTGGACTTATAAACTGACGGCTCTCATTTTAATCTCTGACTGGTTTATGTTGATCATCCGTCTCTGTTGCATCAAGCTCTGACGCTGTGTTTTCACCATACATTTGTTTTTCTGTTCATTCTGCCCATGCTCTGCAGCTGCTGGATGCCAGGAGAACCAAGGTTTGTCCCTATGTTTGCACCACGTGCTGAGTGCACAACATAGAGTCACCTTCAGTGTGGCGTGTATTTTCAGACACCTGGCAATCCCTTTGCACCATACAGTCCTTTCTCCTACGAATCCTATAACTTCTAGAAGATAGTTAAATATTTTCAGTGTTTCAGGCTCCCTTCTTGTCCTATGAACCCTGGTCTTATAGGTTTCCTCATTTTAAGAGTACAACGCGATTACTCTGTTTAATGTAATACTGTCTGGTGCTCCTTTAGTACAACAAAACCTAAAACCTCAGACTTCCCGTGCAGTCGGTTTGATTTCGGCCATTTCCACTCCTTCAGATTGACTTCTGACTGAGCCATTTTCTGAACAAAGAGTAATTTGTGCTTCACTGTCTGTCTCTGCTGGAAGAAAATTTCAACAGAAGTCAGGTTTTGACAGAAACTGGGCCCTGAAGGTATTCCCCTATACCCCAAACCAATCAATAAAAAGAATGTGAACGGCGTATAGTTTTGATATTACATAATATGGACAGGCAAATTCACAAACATGCACACCTTTGTTCAACAGATGGCTGTTTCGTCCCTACAGGGTATCAATACTGTAACTTCTGTTCATTAATTTTATATTTTAACCAGTTTTCATCCACCCAGCCAGTCTCTACCAGGAGATTTTGCCCCCTCTGACATTTTTAACATAGTATTCGTGTCCTGGTGGCACATGCATAAAGCTGTGTGCATGCACAAAGGCATTTTTTTTTGTCAGATTTATGAAAACATGCATATAGAGTGTGCTCTTCGAATGCACGTAGACACTCCCTTTTTAGATTAAAACAAAAATCTGTATAGTTTATATATTTGTATCCCACATTATCCTCGTCAATTTCACCATATCTGCACTGATTTGCTCTAAAAATGTCCCTCATATGGTCTGAAGATCTAGTGCATCTATGAAAATTAGAATATTGTCAAAAAGTTTAAATTAAAGAAAGTAAACTTTCATACATTCTGTATTCATTATATATAAAGTGAAATATTTCAGGTTTTTATAAAGAAAAATATAGATTTTTTTGAGTGAAATACTGTTCACACAGTATAAATAAGGTCTATCACTCAGTCTAGTTCAGTACATGCAACCACAATCCTACTGCTGACTTGACAGTTCTCCAGATGATGATCATTGACATCGTCCACAAGGAGGGTAAACCACAGGAGGGCACGGAAGAAAAGACTGGCTGTTTGCAAAGTGCTGTGCTGATGCTTATTCATTCAAAGCTGACTTCAAGGGGAAAATGTGGTAGGAAATAGTGCACAAACAGCAGGGATGACAGCAGCCTTGAGAGAATCGTGAGAAAAGTTGATTCAAGAACTTGGGAGAGCTTCTCATGGAGTGGACAGACGCAGTCTTACAGAGCTGTTGCACAGACGTCCAAAGTGCTTTTTTTCAAATGAAAGTAAATTTTGCATTTCATTTGGAAAGCAAGGTCCAGAAGTCTGGAGGAAGAGTGGAGAGGCACAGAGTCAAATGTGTTTGAAGTTCACTATGAAGTCCGGACACTCTGTAATGACTCGGGGTGCCAAGTCCTCAGCTGGAGTTGTTGGTGTTTTGGTCCACTGTTTTTTATCAAGTCCAAACTCAACACTGACATCTACCAGGAGATTTTATAGCACTTTATGCTTCCATCTGCTGAAAAGCACCACCTGCTCACAGTGCCAGAACTGCTACCATGACCATGTTATTACTGTACTTGATTAGCCGGCCAACTCTCCTGACCTGAAGAGAATCTAAGATGAAGATGAGAAACACCTGACCCAAAAATACAGTTGAGCTGAAGGCCGCCATCAAAGGAACCTGAGCAGTAACACCTCAGCAGTGGAATAACCGTGTCATACTGCTCTGATGCAGTAATTTGTGGTAAAGGATCCCCAACTAAGTACTGAGTATTTATATAAACAGATATTCCATAAATTAAATATTTCTACATTACAAATTCTTTTTTTAATTGAAAATATTTTAATAGTTTGGGTTAATGGATTCCTGATTTTCATGAGCATTAAACCATAATAATCAAATGCAAAACAAAAAAGGCTTGAAATATTTCACTTAATGTTTGATGAATATAGATGATTATGATCGTTTAGAATTAAATTAAATTTCATGGTGCTCAGTTTTTTTTAGCACATCTACACACTTTCTTCATTTATATGTACCAGTTTACATAAAGTTGAATGTGCATGGTATTGTACATGCACTTGGTCCCTCCTTTCTCAGAGTGAGAGTCAGAGACCTGTGAGAGCACCAGGGTGTTTTTGCTATCATGTGTATAATAAAGCCCTTTCAGCAAACTAATAAATTAATATTTGGCGAATTATCTTTAAAGACATTTTCTCCAATAGCTGTAAATCTTTACAGTCAGGACTTAAATGCGATCAACTTTTTCAACAAATAAACCTAAAGTTTAAAAGTGTGCCAAGGTAAGTCACGTGTTCCCCATGATCGACTTGCTGTGGGATTGTTTGTTCATCCCCATGTGTAGTGTTATTACGTAATGTTGTGTTATGGGATATACCTAAAAATAATTTCAATAATTGGTGAGCCCTGTGTGTGTTTGTATATGTACATGTGTTTGTAGCATCTTCAGATGACCATCCAAGCTCTGCAGGATGAATTGCGCACACAGCGAGACCTCAACCACCTGCTGCAGCAGGAGAGCGGTAACCGCTCTGGGTCTGAGCATTTCACCACCATTGAGCTGACAGAGGAGAACTTCCGGCGGCTGCAGGCCGAACATGACAGACAGGCCAAGGAGCTCTTCTTGCTGAGAAAGACCCTAGAAGAGATGGAACTGAGGATTGAGACCCAGAAACAAACCCTGGGTGCCAGAGATGAGTCCATTAAGAAGTTGCTTGAGATGCTGCAGAGCAAAGGGCTGCCGCCGGGCCCGGGCAGGGTGACCGAGGAGGAGGAGCAGGAGAGAGCACGGCGCATTGCTGAAGCAGAGGCGCAGCTGGGACACCTGGAGGTCATTCTGGATCAAAAGGAGAAGGAAAACATCCATTTGCGAGAGGTAGTGTATGTCCAGGGTTAAGATGATGATGTTGAGTCATTGCACTCACTGCGTTAGAGTAAAAAAAACTGTTCTTTTGTTTTGTTGTCACTAGATGGCAGTGCAGCATATCACAAAATCAATATTCTCTTCTCTGCTGCTTATCCCTGCATCATATCAATTATGTAATGTATGAAGTAAAAGAACTGAAGAGCAGTTGCATGAAATATTTTGCATGTGTAAGCATAAAGCTTTTATGCATTGTGAGGTGAGCTTTTGAAATTTTAATAATCTAGCTATTCATTCGAGACCACGATCGGTTTTGCTGTACCGCTGCTACAAATTGTTGTCTTTTTTTAAGGAACTGCACAGAAGAAATCAGCTGCACCAGGACCCAAGTAAAACTAAGGCCCTGCAGACCATTATAGAGATGAAAGTAAGACTACCATACAGCCTGCGCATAAACACATACAGCAGGGCCCATCATCAAACACGCTTCACTGCTTCTGTCTGAAGCCAGATGGTATTTTTGTATTTACCTAACTGACTGACGTTCACAGCCATAGCATGTTTGCCACTGCATGTCTAAATGGAAGCCTGTTCTGCCAAATCTATTGTTGTGATTGTGATCCTCGGCAGCTGAGTCAATCATCGACACCCTGACACACACACACACACACATGTACTGCTCACAAAGCAGTTGTGCAAACATAAACAAGAGTCAATATTACTGTTTAACATTTCAGCTATTGTGGCTCGCTTGACAGACGGCGACTACCCCAGACAGCAACACACCACGCCAGTTTCATGACAAGATGTTTTCTATTCTGCATGACAGATTGTTTGCAAACATCCCAGACTCCAGCGCTATCATTTCAGTCTCATTTTTCTGCAGGCGAGTATTGTTCAAAACTGCAGAGCATTGTTTTAAAATTTTTCATTCAAGGTTTCTGAACTGAGGAAAAACGACCGAGCTGAATTATAAGAAATAAAAAAGTGTATTAAAGGATAGCTAGAATTTTCTGTTTCATGCTGGATGAGGAACCGAACCTTCAAAGCATCTTGGATTTGAAATAATTCCACAAAACATACTATATGGAGAATATTTTAGCATGAAGGACCCCACCCTTTATGCTAAAATACAAGCATGTTGTACAGCAGCTGGATGTGACACTAGCGATATCAGGCTCATCCAATGAACCACTGTAGACACCACCAGCCTCACTGCAGAGGCCTGACATCACTTCCTCAAAATAAATCATGACATCATCGCTGAGCTGACACAGCCCCTCTCACTCGGCTGGATCCGTGCCGAGCGGGCTCCAGCCTCCCTCGGTATAGTCATGTGATGTGCAAGCTCTAGGATCCTGTTGATTTTCATACAGTGCGCAGGGAAGTCACGCCTCCTTTCTCCTCCTGTGCTGTGCAGGAAGACCCTGCATCTCTCCCCCTCTCCTCTCTCCCACTGCTGTGTGGATGCTGATGGAAGCACGAATAATCCTCCCTCCCTCTCTTCCCCTACATCCCTCCCACCCTCTCCTCCTCACTCACCAGAGACAGTGCACGGTATATAGCCTGCCTGCTGCTGCCATGGAAACAGGTGTGGTTGTTTATGACAGTGAGAGGCCAGTATGCAGGGAGATAGAGAGACAGAGAGGCATACAGAGGCAGGGAAAGGGAAATAAAGAGCAAGATTTACTGACCAGGTCGATGTACCAGTGATTACATGTGGATGGAATAAAATCACTCTTCTTTAAAGGTACGGTGTCTTGTCTCGATTGCAGCAGTGTTAGTTCATTGATGTTCGTCTCGTAACACAGAGACTGAGGTGAGGTGCAGCAGCAGCAGGGCGAAGTGCATGTACAATGTGCAGTGCTCATACATTGACGTTAACCCCTCAGATCCTTGTCTGGTACTTCATCATTCCTCATCACATTTCCCACCTTCCTCTGCAGCGAGCTATCACTGACCCTGCTAATGGCCATAAGTTCATAAGTTCAGAGTCACTAAGAGGAAGGAAGGAGGGACACAAAAAAAGAGAGAAAGACAGAGAAGAACAAGGTTGCTCCATGCTCTGCTGGAGAGGGAGATGGACCATGGCTAATCTTAAAGACGTTGTATTATTTATTTAAAAAGCCGTGAAGCTAAAGCTGCACTCACAGTCGCAGTCTAGAGACTGGATTCTGCATTGATCTGCAAGCATCTACGGCAAAAGCTACGGCTTGTTACTTTTCTTCCTTTCCCCCTTGCGCGTTTCTCTCCGGTCCTGGTTGATCTCGCCGTATTGGATGTGCGCTCAATATTTCCCAATGGTGATTAATCCTCCGAGCTGCCGCACGGAGCTGAGTAGAAGGCTTCTGATTTCAGCGACAGATACTGCAGTTGCTCTCAGTCAGACCAAAGAGCTTTTTCCATTCTTGGCTTATTTCACTATATCTTTCTGTTCCTCCTCCCTCCCCCCCCTTCAGTCTCCGTGTCTGTATTTCTCTTTAAATCTTTTACCCTCCTTATGTTTCCTGGACTCTTGTCTTTAGTTCAGATTTATTTGCAGCATGCAACTTTTGGACATGCCAGTCCTGGTTTTGAGGTGTGTCTCCTCCGCGTGTTTGTGTGCAGGACACCAAAATTGCCTCTCTGGAGCGCAACATTCGGGACCTGGAGGATGAGATTCAAATGCTGAAGGCAAACGGCTTACTGAACACAGAGGACAGAGAAGAGGAAATCAAACAGATGGAGGTCTACAAGAACCACTCTAAGTTTATGAAGACGAAGGTAGCGACTACCTGCACGGTGCATGCAGATGCAGAAAAATCTGATGCTGTTAAACTATGGCTTAATACAAATGACAGACATGTTGTTCAGGGTACAGAGATGTGCAGAAGAGAGAGTACTGAAAAATGTTGTGTTACATAAATGAGCTGCTTTAACACATAGTGAGAACAGCAAAGTGTCCTGTCGGCAAAAAATCCGAGAGAGGCTTCGTGCCAAAAGTGGGAAAAATGCAAACTCTGCAAATGCACAGTTTAACATTTGAAAACACTTTTCCTCCTTAATTG
Source organism: Benitochromis conjunctus (assembly GCA_015052645.1). Lineage (NCBI taxonomy): Eukaryota > Metazoa > Chordata > Actinopteri > Cichliformes > Cichlidae > Benitochromis > Benitochromis conjunctus. The sequence goes on from VOQK01028004.1 coordinate 23,421, forward strand.
CACACAAAAAGCACATCACTTTAATAATCTGTGGCCACAAGACAAACACAATGTGTTTTTGGCACCCACAATGCCACAATGAAAGCTTTGTTTTCATTGAACTGACTTCAGCTGCTTGTTTTCAGACCAGTCCGTGATGATAAGTTGTGTTTGCATATCAAAGTTAGAGTTATACACTCAAGCACAGGCACTTACAACCTGTGATAGTGTCAAGGTGTGTGTGTGTGTGTCTGTGACTTTCTTGTGCTCACGTACGTGTCTTTGGAGTGTTTACATTTTGCTCTCCGTATTAAATGACCAGCCACTGTTTAGTTTTTCTATTTTTAGACTTTTTTTCATCAATCATGAATAGAAATGATGTATAATATATGATGAATGCAGGGGAGTTAGTCCCAAATGCATATTTAATGAGGGAGAAGCGTGTTGATGAAAATAGTGTGAAAGCTGTGCAGACTAGCTCGCTGTTCCCGTCTGTGAGCGTGAAATTGTTA
>VOQK01028004.1:31929-45029 GCA_015052645.1 Benitochromis conjunctus
GATTTAATGCTTAACTTATAATGATTTGTTATTATTGTCATAGACATATAAAAACTCTCACAGACTATCCTGAGGTCCTGTATTCTGCTCCATGTGCATGAAGTGACTGGGAATCTCAGTGGACCATTTAATTGGAGCTAAATAATAGCTTTGTTAAAACTAATGAGCCAGTACCAGTAATGATGCCCTCGTCCACAACATTTGCCTCGGCTTTATTCATTTGAAAGTACAGGGACAGTGCAAGCGACGTAGATAATATAAGTCACTGATGGACTAAAGCGTACTGTATATATCTCTCTTTTATTGACAGAAAAACGTTCTGCGCTGCACAGTTTTGTTGATACTGTTACATTAACTGTGTGTTTTTGGGTGTGTACATGTTTGTATTTGTCTTTTCTTGGCATGTTGATGCAGAAAGCCCATGAAGTGGAGCAGCAGTCAGGCTCCAGAGGGAACCCAGAGTATGTGGACCGGGTGAAGCTGCTGGAAAAGGAGGTGAGCTACTACAAGGATGAAGCCAATAAGGCTCAGGCAGAGGTGGAGAGACTCCTGGACATCCTGCGAGAGGTGGAAACCGAAAAGAATGATAAGGACAAGAAAATTGCTGAGTTGGAAAGGTAACTAATTCTGACTGCACATTAGCCTGTATTCCTTAAATCCTTCCCTTTTAACTTACACTCTGTTTTCTATGACCATTGTTATGTCTATGAAGATAAAATTAGCATACCTGCCTGCAATTTCAGCAAACCTCCTAGGTAATTTAACATGTTTGCCTGAAAATGCCTGATAAGTCCATTCTTTGTTTATTTTTTAGCTCACATATGCTCTCTCCGCTTAGCTTCAGAGCAAAACTTTCAATATATAAATAAACAACAATATAGGGAACATAAAAAACACAAAAACTGGGAGAAAACAAATAAATAAAAGAAAAAACAAACTTTACATTACATACATACTGTATGTTTATTTCATGTATGATCATAGACTGTATATAAAAGATGGATGCAGCAGGTTTAAGACACTAATAAAGATGTTTCTTAAATCGCCATCCTTTCTGTTGGCCAAATGTTGGCGCCTCTTCCAATTCAAAAAGAAATCTAATTGTAAAGGACTGCATGAGAAAATGGCCTCATGAAAATGAAATTTCAGTCTCTGTTATTAATTTTATCTCTTGTAAGATACAACATGAGATAAATTTTGTAAATTAGCGTCCCAAATACAGAACAAACTTTAAATCAGGGCTTTGTGATTGCCAAGTCACGACCTTATGAACTTGCTCCATCTCTCAGTTTCTCAGTCAGGTCTGATAGAAGTAAAATTGCACATGAAAAGCAAGAGTACACCCTTTACATCACTAAATAAGAAAGAAAGAAAAATATGGCCAAGGCCAAAATGCTCAAAACATTGGATATGATACAAAAAAATAGTTTTTTTCTGTGGCTTGGTTCACATCATAACAAGTAACCAGGCAGAAAGCGACGGTTTTAAATCTGCTACTCTCTATATCCCAAACAAAACCCCATTTATCTTCAGACAAATTAGATTATTTTGTAATTTAGGTTACCCATCTCTCTAATGGTTTTACCATAAGCAATACAGTGTGCTTCTGTTTGTTCTGAGTAGCTCTGTGCAGTCTATTCTTGAACTGGATGGACGTGTTTGTCAGCTTTAGAGTCCTCTGTGTTCAGCGTATGTTTGGTGAATTTCCACGTGGATCTGTGCACATTTTCACAGTGTTTCCATGTTATGTTCAGTTGTGATGTTCTCATACTGCACTGCACTCGATGGTATTGGATAATACGCTCTGTACACACAGTTTTGATATGCACGTGTTTATAAATATCAACAACGCTCCATTCAGTCACTTCTCTTTTGGAAGAGGTCATCTGAGTTCAGTTAATGGAGTGCAGAAATAAAGCAGGTGGCCTCTAGTTCTCTCCTGGGAGCAGTACTGCAAGCAGATTTGCACTTTGGTTTGTCTAATGAAGGCAATCATTGTCATTTACCTGGACAGGATTCAAACTGATGAGACTAACATAGGGATTGGTTGATCTGCATGAGGACCACACAGCCCTTCTCCCCTGCCACCGCTTAGTGTTAAAAACACTTATATATTCCCTTCTCAGATCATTATAGGGTTAATGTCATGGTACTTTGTTAGTGGTGTTTGATTAATTGCGTCTTCTTGTCCTTTTTTTGCCATCTTTACCCACTTTTCTCCGTCCCGTTTCCCTCTCTGTCTTCTTTACCATGCTCACCTGCCCCTCTCTTTACCCCTGGCCATGGATCAACTTTCAACCTACTTCTATTCTGTTCTGAAATCTGATTCTGATTTTTCAAAATCTCTTCTTCATCTCCCTTGCAAATCTTTCTCTTTTTTGCCCCTCCTCCGCCCGACACCAGCCCCCCTCCCCCCGCCCCTCGCCCCACCCCTCGTCCCGGTGGCAGAGCTCCCCCTGACCCGCTCCCTTCTGTGTCCACTGCTCCCCAGCAGATAGGGGGCATGGTGTGGGATTTCCTGGGAAAGTGAGTGCTCTGCCCTGGCACTTAAGGCTTGGCTGCGTGGTTAAAGTCTCCGACCGCAACTGCCGCAACTGCATCTGGTTTCACCTGTGTGCCTGGGTCTGCCTGCTGTTTAAAGGATTCAAAAATCTTTGTATCAGAGTGACACAGTCTGTTTTTAGTCCGTGGTGCCATTATTTTACTCATGTACATGATACAAAGATCCCTGGATTCATGTTTGCTTTTATTTCTTTAGCATGTGTTTGCTTTGCAGTCTGCATCTGTGTCCGTGACTGCTCTTTGATCATTTAAGGAGCTTTTCTATGCGTGTGACTGTCTGTGTGTGCGTGTGCATGTGTACACGTGTAAGGGAGAAGGAGTTTGTGTTGCATGTTTTTATTTTTGGGCAGCAGTTGTCATTAACACTAATTTACCTGTGCACTGATGATGTAAAGTGGGAAAAAAGTCCACAAATATTTTGCTGTATGAACAGTCACAGCAAATTAAAGAACCACGTGAATTTATAAGTGAATATGAAGTTCAAACCTTAAAGTTTAAGGGTTGTACTTCATATAAATGCAAATCATCAGGTCATAATGTTGTTAATATATGTCCAGATAGGCATATATTGTTTGGCATTCATTTGCACCACATGCTACACTCATTTTTTTCTTGTTTTGGCGTGTTTCCGTGGTGATGCTTGGTAAAGTCACACAGTAAATTCAGTCACGCCGGTGTTTCAGCAAACTGCCAATGAAAAAACTGCAGTTTTAAAAGCAAATATTTTATATTTTGTAATTTGTAACTCTAACTAAAAATGCATTGTATATACTGTAAATGTTTTAATACTAATAATATTGCAAATAATGCATGCATCTGCACCTTTATCTATAGAACTTGGTGTGATTTACCCACTTGCTTTGACTTCTTTACTTTTTTACATTTCATTTGAACTTGCTGTACATTCTGTACTTCCTTTTGTTCATGTGGAAATAGCTTCCTGCCAACACACTTTAAGACACACAAATATACACCCTTTTGTGTCTTTTTGTGGTGTTGGTTGTTTGTAGTAGCCTTTTGTATAAGTGTCTGCCCTTAGCTGATGTTTGCTGTTGCCACGAGCACGCTTCCCCTTCTCATTCCAGCCACCCATCTGCTCGCCTCACCCCAAGTCACCCTATGTGACCAAGCAACCCTTGCACCATCACATCCCATTAACACCACCTGACAGATCCTATTTTCCAGTGCCCCCTTCTTCCTGCTTTCCATCCCAACCTGCCCCCACGTGCCCTGCCTAGCTTGCTCTACCAGATACTAAAGGAAAAGATCAGCCCTAGTGGCCTGCATGAATAGAGCTGCTGTGCTCCACGTCTACACGCGCTCAGTGTGGGGTGCTGTAGTAGGTAGGGTCTGGACTGAGCCCTCAGTCCTGAAGTGTGTCAGTTCAGTCAGGCCTGTTCTGTCTGAACAACCCTGCATCCATAACTGATTTTCCCACTAGCTCCCTTCTTGCCCACTTGATCAAACCACTGTTGGCTTCCTCTCCTTTTGCTCGGCTCTCAAACCTGTCCTCTCCTCTTATTTTTGCCCGGCTAACTTTTGCCTGACTGAATGCATGTCTGCCACTCCCAGGCTTGGCAGAAGATGCACATGGATCCTTGTTTTCAGAGAAGGTGCATCCTGCATTACCTGTGTCAGGCTACAGAGCAGTGACTGCTACAGGCGCGTTTGTAATTTCCCATGTTGTTTGATGAGAAATGAACACAGCGTGCACTCCTCTGGGTTCACTGTACTTTTTTCTTGTGATTGTTTCTTTATGTTCTGGTTCTAATGTCTCTGTTTTGTTTTTTTGTTTGTTTTTTACTTTCCTGTGTGTTCTCTTATTTCCTGCTTCCAATGTCTACTTCACTCGTTCCATCATCCCCTTATCTTCTGCCTTTTCCTTTCCCCATCTGCAGTCTAGCTCCCAGGTAAGTAATGCCCCTGCTCCCATTACATCCCCATTTCTTCCTAACTCCATCCTAACACTGGTGCTTAAACCTGTGACATATCTCATCAATGCAATTAACATGAAGCTATCGCTACATCTGTGATGCTCATGTTTTGTTGTTATCCTGGTGATCTCATGAGCGGTACTATTTTGAAACGGAATACATTCAAAATGCACTTGACGTGATCACCCATTGCTGTATTGGCTTTGCTTGTTTTGTGTTCCACATTTTTGTTGTGGTTTTGGGCATAAAGTGCACCCAGTTCATAAGTCTGCTTATTTTTCATATAACTCTACTGACTTCAAGAATTTTTTTAAATGGAAATGCACACATTTCTGTGGTTTTGCAGACAAGGGGGTAAAGATCAAGCTAAAAAGGGTTCAAACATCAAATTGGGACCACAAGGTGACAAGAAAGGCTTGGGACAGGACCTTCGCAAGGACAGCTCCATAGATGGTGGACACCACTTGAAGGTGATGTACCTCAATAAAACAAATATTTACCCCTGATGATACACAGTTTAGTAATTAGCTAATGAGATATGTGTCCTTGTTTTCCCAAATGTCAGTTGGAGGAGCTAATGAACACGCTAGAAAGGACGAGGCAAGAGCTGGATTCCACCAAGCAGCGTCTCTCCTCCACACAGCAGTCTTTACAGGAGAGGGACACCCACCTCACCAACATGAGACAAGAACGCAGGAAACAGCTGGAGGAGATCCTTGAAATGAAGTTAGTGTTTTCTGAGATTTGCTGTTAGCAAGAATCAGAATACCTGAAAAATGTGCTTGTAATTAAGCTTTGGATTCATTTATTTTCTGAAAACTTAATCCAGCTCATTCGTTTTTTTTCTTCCCCACCTTCTTTATGAGAAGACAGCTGACATGGGACTGCAATTTCAAATGATTTCATTATCAGAACAAAACGTAATCTGAAATCCACCACAGTACACTGATATTCAAAACAGTGCCCAATCTATCCAAAATGTATGTGTAGGGTCTCAGTCATCCAGGTCATGGTAATCTAAGGAGTGTGGAAAGAAAAACGATTGGACTTTAAGTTTCTTGAAGAGGTTTCACCTCTCATCCGAGAAGCTTCTTCAGTTCTAAGAGCAAATGGTGGAGAGTCCCAGGTTTTTTTTTAAAGGGACAACTCCCACTAGGGCTTAAAAACCTGGGGCTCTCCACCATTTGCTCTTAGAACTGAAGAAGTTCCTCTGAGGTGAAATCATCCAATTGTTTTTCTTTCCAAGCTCCTTAAATCTACCCAAAAGTCAATATCCACTGCACATTCACCCTGAGGTCAGATAATGTTCAGAGAAATTGCAGAAAAAAAAAAATTCAGAGTCTACAGGTCTCGGATAGCTTGTTAAATGTTCAAATTTATGACAGTATGGCTTGTATAGGAGGGCCAGAAGAAAGATTCTTCTCTCAAAAAAAGAACATGGCAGCACACATTGTAAAACTGCATCTGAAGAAAAACTCGAGACTTCCAGAACAATGTCCTTTGGACAAATGTGACCAACATGGCGATGTTTGGTCATAATAAATAGCACAAAATTTGACCAAAACCAAACACAACATATTAGTACAAACACCTCGTACCCAGTGTCAAGCACGGTGTTGGTGGGGTGATGATTTTGGCTTGTTTTTCAGTCACAGGGCCTGGGCACCTTGTACTCACTGAGTCGATCATGAGCAGCTCTGTGTCAAATGTGAGGCACGCTGACAGCTAAAGCTGGCTGAACAGGATTGTAACAGGATAATGATCTATAACAGAATTGCTCAAAAAGGAAAGAATCAAAGTCTTTTTATTATGTGCTCATATGTAAAATCTTAGAATTAAAACACGGTGGAGTATCTTGTTCACATAATTGTATGCAGTTTCATTTATAGCAATTTTAGTAAAATAGTTTCACGGAGTGGTTTTTCTGGAGATACTACTGTAGTGGTTTTACGTTGTTTTTCTTTCAGACAACAAGCTCTACTGGCAGCGATTAGTGAGAAAGATGCTAATATTGCACTGCTGGAGCTGTCTGCCTCGAATAAAAAGAAGACCCAGGAGGAGGTGCTAGCCCTCAAGCGGGAGCGGGACAAACTGATGCACCAGCTCAAACAACATGTTAGTACTACAGCATACTTCCAAGGAAATTTCTCTGTGCCGATGCTTGTTGCCAAAATGAAAAAGTTGGCTACTCAATTTTCTACAAGGTTATCACCGAACGGCCACTTTGCAAGTTCAGAGTCATTTTATGTCTTTATGTCTTAAGTCTCTGTTAATTCCAAACTAGTCCTAAATGAAGCGATGTGCTTTCATTATCAACTCAATTTGCAAATAATTTCTGGCCGTAAACATCAGAGTTGAATAAGGTTAGTTTAGTATGTCAGAATTTATAATTTACAGGTTTTTGAAGTCTTTGCCTCCAAGACTTCAGTTTTACAGCAGTTTCAAATATTCAGTTTTTAATCTAACTCAAATTTTAAAGTGTACAGCTCTAGTATGATTTATACATGTAAAATTCTGGCAACAGCAATCTGGCCATTTTTCTGTCTCTAGTTTTTGTCTTATGTCACCTTGATAACACAGAAACTGATCCTTGGACAGTGGATGGTCACCTGGAATCGTACTGTAGTTTAACCACAGACGGTATATAAAGAATAGAGGAAGCATCTAGATCAAAAGCCATTGTAGATGCATCTAAGAGTTATACATTCTTTCTAACTACCAGTAGGGGGTGACACTTGTAGTAGTCTCTGATCTTAATCAGTAGTTTCTGTGACGGCTGAGCAGCCAGCGTGTTTAGGGAAACGGACCCAAATGCAGACATTGAAGGAGACGGAACTGAGTGGCAAACAAAAAGCTGCTGATAAACATGAAAAGCAAAAACAAAGCAGAGATGAACAGGGACGAGAGCTAACTGAAAAACCCAAACTGGGAAATTGTCCTAATTTAGCGACAGTTACTTTGTTAGTGACAAGTTGCTGCCATGTGCTGTAAGTGTGCAGTCTCCTCACTTCTGGCAACTGCAGAGCGTCATGCACTGACCTCTGCCCTCCTCCTACAGACGCAAAGCAGAATGAAGCTGATAGCCGACAACTATGAAGACGAGCAATATCATCCACATGCTCCTCACCACCCCCAGCCTCAGCCCCCACATGCTCCACCTCAGCCCCAGCCCCAGTATCCCCACGCTCCCCACCCTCAGCAGACTCCATATCCACACGCCCCACACCCGCAACACCCACAGCACCTGCAACACCCACAGCACCCACAGGCATCCCAGCAACACCCACACCCACAGCAGCCACAAATGCAGTACCCTCACCCTCCTCACCAGCAACATCCTCAGCACCCCCAGCCTCCTCCCCAGCACCAACAGCACCCACGCCCTCCACAGCCCCAGCACCCTCACCAACAGCACCCCCAGCATCCTCAACAGCACCCACACGGGCATCTGCCTCCACAGCACCCTCACCCTCAGCACCCACACGGACCTCCACAACAGGGGCCACACCCCCAACATCCACACCCTCAGCATCCTCAGCATCCCCAGCACCCTCAGCACCCTCACCATGCCCAACATCCACGTCACCCGTCGCCCCACCATCGCGGGGGACCAGCCCGAGGACCCCCACATGCTGGTCATCGTCCTTCCCCAGACCAGGTAAGATCACACATGTTATCTGTGTTATTAAATGCTATTTACATCATGTTTCAAAGGTCAGCACTGAAGTCTATTTGATATAGAAAAGTAAAAATGCCTACATAAGATAAGATAAGATAAAACTTTATTAATCCCTCGGGTGGGTTCCTCCGGGAAATTCAGTTTCCAGTAGCATAGCACCGAAATTACATGTACATTACATTACATGTCAAATTACATGTAGTAATTTATATATATTTTTAAAAATAGACTCATGACTAAAAGAGGCCGAGAACTGGGTTAATCTAATAACTGTGACCAACAAATGCTACAAGCTACATACTGTATTTGCATTCGACACAGATATCTGTGATAATATCAGCCATTTTTAAATTTTTTTATTTAACCTTTATTTAACCAGGAATATCCCATAGAGATTAAAAACATCTTTTTCAAGGGAGACCTGGCCAAGATAGGCAGCAGCAAGTGTCTCACAGTTTAAAAAAATATTCAATTAAACACAGGCAGCAACAACACACATGCAAAAATAAATGAAAAATAAAATAAAATAAAGATAAAATTCAATAAAATTCAAATAAAAATTCAGTTAAAAGGACAATCAATCTAATTGAAACAGTTGCATGTTATGGACTTGGCCTCAAGGATTCTTAGTTTAGATTTAAAAGCACTTAATGAAATGAATTCAGTAATTTTCTAGTCGTTCTGCAGTTTGTTCCAAGCCAAGGGTGCTAAATTCAGTTAGGGCAAATCTCAGTTTTAACTTCAGAGTTTTCTCGAGATTCTCTACATGTGGTTTGAAGGTGAGCGAGTCATCAATCAAGATACCCAGATATTTATACGTGCGAACCAACTCTATTTTATTACCCTCAAGAGTGGTTACTGAAGGAATCATTTGGGCCCATTTCCTTGATTTAGAAAACAACATGAGCTTTGTTTTGTCTGCATTGAGAACAAGTTTAAGCAGAAGTAACGAGTGCTGGACAGCAAAAAAGGCTTTCTGCAAGGAGTCAATGGCTTGGACAAGAGTTGAACCACAGCTGTAAATAACTGTGTCATCAGCATAGAAGTGCAAGTTTGCATCTGGCACATTTAGACCATTGTTTATGTAAATGATAAATAGAAGGGGACCTAATACAGAGCCCTGTGGCACTCCGTTGTGCACTGTAACAAATTCAGAACATAGACCATCACATTTAATGCACTGAGACCTATTACTGAGGTAATTTGAGAATCATGCCACTGCTCTCTCAGAGAGTCCTGACTGGAGGAGTCTAAGTTTTAAAATACAATGATCAACAGTGTCAAATGCTTTTGACAAATCAATAAAAAGGGATGCACAGTGTTGTTTCTTATCAAGTGCAACAGTAATATCATTTACTGCTTTCATTGCAGCTGTGATAGTACTGTGATTTTTCCTAAAGCCTGATTAATATTCAGATATAATGGCATTGGTGTGAAATGGCTCACACACAAGAGCTTCAAGAACTTTGGCCAGCACAGATAGATTAGATATTGGTCTATAATTAGTTAAAACTGCTGGTTCATTCATATCCTTTATTAATTATTATTATTATTATTATATCCAGTGTGAGGTTGAAAAGTGTTGTGAGAAGCTCTGTCGCAAAATCAGCTGCCAGTTTCAAGAAGTAGGGATCTAGTAAGTCAGGTCCTGAAGATTTTCTATGATCTACACAACCAAGTTTCAGAAATGAAAACAATATCTGCATCAGTTGATTGAACCCAAATCTTGACCATATCCATCTTGAGTAACAAACTGCGCACATTAAGATGAACATTCTTCGGCCCAGGTGAGGATTTAAATTCAGATGGTGTCTGACTACATTGCAGCTCAGGGCCCAGGTTAGGTTGCACATTACCAGATAAGAGCAGTAGTAAGACAATCAGAAGTCTCTGCTTTGTAACATTACTTAATGAGTTTGACTTGTGAAATGTTGAAACTAAGCAAAATTTTTCATAACTAACTTTGTAATCATACAAAGCAAGAAGGTTTTGAAGATGAGATCAATCTTTGTGTAGATCAAATGATAAATTAATGTCCTGTTCCAAATACATTGGAGATTGTGCAGGATGTACAGCAGCAGTGATGCATGTAGACCTGGGGACCATGTCTCGCAGAGCACACTGTTAAATGTGCTTGACTTAGAAAAATTGAGTGTCCCAAAGTACCCCACAGCCAATAAGCAAAGTAAAGTTATTTTTAAAAAAGCCATTATCCAAAACACACAACGATTGTTGATGCTGAATTAAATATATGTCATCAGGCTGCACAAACCTAGGATGGCAAGTAAGGCTCCAGTCAGAAGCTCAGGTCCTGGTGGCTTGCTAGCAGATGCTTTCTGCTAACAACACATGCACCAATGTGGCGTAGAGGGCTTCAATCAACGGCACAGGGCCCGATGTAATGCAGATGAGCTTTTGCTAGCAGCAAACCAGTGGTACAGGCCTTGGTGTGGTGCAGATGGCCTCAGCTAGCAGCACTCGCCCTAGTGTGGTGCAGATGGGTCCAGCTAGCAGCACAGGCCCTAGTGTGGTGCAGATGGGTCCAGCCGGCAGCACATGCCCTGGTGAGGCTCAGTTGGTTTCTGCTAGCAGCACAGGCCCTGGTGTGGTGTGCCCAGACGACTTCTGGTAGCAGCAGAGGCCCCAAAACGTAGGCCACTTTCCAAAAATGTACAGAATAATTTAAAATACCCTTAAAAAACCTTGTTGGAGAAAACTAAAATCCATTTGAAATAGTAAAAACAAAAAAATATCCAACAAATTCAAAGGAGACATGCTGCTGCCATCTTGGTCAGCCATCTTCTAACCATGCTGGTTAGAAGTTTGCTTTGACAGTTAGCAAACAAAAGACTGTCAAATACACAGTAGCACAACAGTTGGACAATAGATGCACTGTTAAAATTCTGTTGTAGAGAAATACTTGTGACAGTAAGTGAACAAAGAATTAACCGCTGTCATTGCTCCTGTCACCAGATGTTTGTTTTAATATTACACTGTATAAATAAGACACAGTTCTAGTCCTTCCAGTTCTCCATGCTGCTTTGATTAAAAGCAATATAACAGCTTCTGCCTGCATTGTTCTCCTCATGCATAACACTGCCAACAACAGGATGATGAGGAGGGCATTTGGGCATAATCCTTGCTGTGACAACCAAAGCTCTAATGTTGTTTGGAGGGTGAGAAATATTTAAGACTTTTTTAATTTAATTTCTTTGCCAGCAGAGTCTGTGGTGTTTTGTAAAAATCTCAACAGGTTTGTCACATTTAGACTTTTTTTTTTCTTCTCACATTCAGATGATTCAGTCACTACTGGAGGAGCACAGCCACGCCATGATGTTATAACACTACCCAACTAAACATTTATTACCTCCACTCAATCAGTACCCAGCAACGGGACCTTTTTTTCCCAGGAAGAGGAGGGGGAACTCAGGTGTGCAGGTCATGCATAGAGACTGACAGCTGAGCAGGTAATTTCACCCATTTGGTCACTCATAGACATGCTGTAGTGAACATATTAATATTAGTCACACACACAAAAAAAGCTTTCCAAACTGAAACTTCCACCGTCTCCTTCATGTTCTGTTTAAGGTGATGTGGGAACTCTTCTTGGTGTGAACAGGACAAGACGCACTCCACTTCGCACAACATTAGATATTCACAACTGAAGTGGAAGGAGAGAGAACAATATGGAGAAAGAGATGTTCTGTGTGTGTCAAATTGTTGCTTGGACATGTGATTAACACGGGAGCCCTGTATCAGAGGTTTCACTGAGGTCAACTCACCTGTCTGTCACAAGTTCAGGCCAACGGCGCTTTCTTGATCCACCCAGCAGAGATCTCATGACTGTCTGTCAGCCCAGTATTTCTTCCTTCCTCCTTCTTCCTTTGACTGGTTCAAGATCATGGTTGTCTTGCTGACTGTTTCACCTGCCTGACTGACTCCTCTGGCTCTGGTTGGCTCCTCCGCCTGACTCTTGTCATGGTTTTTCAATCCTCACTGCCCTTCTGACTCACCCGGTGATATCTGACCCCTCTGCCTGGCTCTCATGACCATCGACGTGTTGTAATCATCAGATTGTGTTGATGAGCTATATTTTCCCTCCACGACACACAGTGACTTCTTCCTGTCTTTTTTTTTTTTTTTTAACCTTTTTACCTGCCATGCGTTTCTAGAGCATCTTCGTCTTCAGCATTTCTAAATGTGAGGTCGTGTCCCTTTACTAGCATGTTTCATACAATCCAGATTAAGTAGTTTTAGGGTTTCTTTTGTCATTTCCTGTTGGTAAAATGAAGAGCTTTGATCTGACTGATGACAGGCTTGAGCCTTGCCTGCAGCATCAAGAGGTTTCCGTGGCTGCGTAAGCAGGGCCTTGCAGTTCTCTGGCTTGTTTTAGCCTTAAGGCTGTGGCTGCAATGGATTTTATCTTCATCTTACCTCATTTTAATCAAAAGTAGTCAAAAAAAAAGAGAAATAAACTATGCAGATGTAAACATAGAGTGAATGCATTCCCATCCTTACTTAAATCAAGTCAAAATGATTTAATTGTCCAATCACAGCAGCCAAGGGAGTGGTCAGAATATATTGATCAGATTATTTAGATTATTTCTGAGACTATGCACCTATGCACCTCCTCTGTGTCGCAGGAATTTTTACTAATGGTGCTTCTGCTGGTGCTCAAACTAAACGGTGTGAGAAGACCTGGTAAAGAGCATCTTTTAGTCCTTTTACAGTAAAGAGACTTGATCCCACAATGGGATTCATAAACAGCTGTAAAGGAGTTCTTTGTACATATGATTTGGCAAAAGGGGTTTGTGATCCACACACAGAGGCTAGTTCCCTCAGCAAATACTGCTACTATAAGCATCATTCTAGACTATAAAGAGAAGGCAGTGTCCAATAGATGTTTATCCTGCAGGTCTGTTTGA
>VOQK01028005.1:0-12300 GCA_015052645.1 Benitochromis conjunctus
TGTACATCATTTTCCACGCATGCTTGAAGACGACACTTTAAACTTCCATTCAAGCCGACAGCTTCCAATGCCTTCAGATTACACAAGGCCTCCTAACTGTCACAACATGTTACGCGTTCAGGTATGCATTTGCTCCAGACTTTGCTGTTTACAAGCACAGCTTCGTGCTTGTGCTCATCCTCACCTGCTCGGAGCCTGGTCACGAGCAGCAGCAGCAGCTCCTCCTCCTCTCTGTGACCTAGTTGTTACTGCTGAAAGGAGTTTTCCTCACAGCAATCTGCCCTGAGACGACAGTTTACCATGCTCTATTGAATCATTCAGCTGTTGCCAAAGTGCGTCTCATTTTAGAACAAATGGTTAAAAACCAGTTTGGCGAGCCTCTGTTCTGGGGCAAATTCCAATAAGCGTGTTTAATGAAGTATGTGCACAGAGACATTACAGGTCCGTGAGGACTTTGATGTGTGTAATTGTGCTGCAAATTTATTTGGAGGCCAATTTTAAACCTACAAATGGGTCTCTGAGCTACAGTATGTGCATGTCAAATAAGAATAATTTATATTACAGACAGGTTTTTTTGTTGTTGTTGTTCTTCATTTATTCAAATCAGGTTTAAAATCAGAGCTGCCCTGGAGTTTGTGGAACATTTACATAACACAAAGGTCTGTAAAGCAACTGTTAAGAGGGGTGGTGAAGGGCCGACAGTTGCGTACATTGATGGACTTAATGCACTGTAATAATTTTTTTTTAAATTTTATCTTTTTCAGAGAGTACAGCTGTCGTCACATACCTAAATGATGTATTAGATTATTTAAGTTTATAAGTATATATATTACATTACTCACCTCTATGAATCAGAAATAGATTTGGCATGGATTGGCTGTCATAGATTTTACTGTGTTTTTCTTGTCTTCCAACCTTTAGTTCTCACATTTGTCTTTCACAGGGGCGATCAATGAGATGACCACCCACCCTGGATATTACGAAGACCTGGTGGAGAAATCGATGGGCAAATACAACCTGGCAACAGAGGAGATTGAGCGGGACCTGCACCGCTCTTTACCCGAGCACCCAGCCTTCCAGAACGAGATGGGCATCGCTGCCCTGCGCAGGGTCCTCACTGCCTACGCGTTCAGGAACCCCAACATCGGATACTGTCAGGTGCTCACATGCTTGCTTTTTATTGGAGTGGCAGAGAAATCAGCAGTCCTTGACAATGTTTGATTTCATCTTCTCTTCCTCGATTCCACAGGCCATGAATATTGTTACGTCGGTGTTGCTGCTTTATGCCAAAGAGGAGGAGGCTTTTTGGCTGCTGGTGGCGCTCTGCGAGAGGATGCTGCCTGACTACTACAATACCAGGGTTGTGGGTCAGTATATGGATGCCGTGCTCTCTCTATTTCACTTTTGTTTTCTGTTTATTCAACACTATCTTCTTGTACAGGAGCCCTGGTCGATCAGGGTGTGTTCGAGGAGCTGGCCCGCGAGTACATTCCTCAGCTCTACGACTGCATGCAGGACCTTGGCGTCATCTCCACTATATCGCTCTCCTGGTTCCTCACCCTTTTCCTGTCCGTCATGCCGTTCGAGAGCGCGGTGGTGGTGGTCGACTGTTTCTTCTATGATGGAATCAAAGTCATTTTTCAGCTGGCGCTCTCCGTGCTGCACGCAAACATCCACCAGCTGCTGGGCTGCAAGGATGATGGGGAGGCCATGACCGTGCTGGGGAGGTAAGAAAAGACAAAGCACTTCTTTTTAATCAGTGATTTTTCTCTAGTGTTCCTTTATTAGTAATAATCATTGTTAGTTTTAATATCTTTTACACAGGTCAGTCAGCCATGATTATCATTTTTGACACCATTTTTTAAAAACATGTCTGTCGCAGGTATCTGGACAGTGTGACCAATAAGGACAGCACCCTCCCTCCCATCCCTCACTTGCACTCTTTACTCACAGACAATGGAGAACCACACCCAGAGGTGGACATCTTCAAACTCGTGCGCAGCTCCTACGAGGTATTAAACCCGGACTATGAAGCGTGTTTCTAAGTTTGGTTTTGTTTCTCTGAATGCACTCCGAAGATATGAAATAAGAATTTTATGGGATTTGTTTGGACTTTTACCTGCTAATGTCATCCATTTTTTTTTTTTTTTACAATTATGTCTTTGTATTGCTGTGACAACATCGTTTTACCTCAGCCAAGCAGACCTATTTCACTTTCTTTCCTTTCTATCAGAAATTTGGCTCTATTCGTGCCGACGTGATTGAACAGATGCGTTTCAAACAGAGACTGAGGGTCATCCAAACCATTGAGGATACAACTAAACGCAATGTGGTGAGAGGACATAATCTTACCTGAATCTGGAATTAAGTAAATGTGTTGAGGTTTTTAATTGTTTCCTTTGGGCAGAATGCCAGTATAGTAATCTGATCGTCTGCCCTACATTTACGCTGAACTTCATTTTCTCTCTTCTATTTTTAATTTGGTTATATAATGTTTCAGGTCAGAACCATTGTAACAGAGACTGACTTCAGTATCGATGAGTTGGAGGAGCTCTACGTGCTCTTCAAGGTGAGTTAAAGACTGATCCAGGGACTATAGATTTAAGCTGTGCTTACAATTTGCTTATACCACAGGCCTGTGTAGTAGAAGTGGACCGATCACTGCAAATATCAGTAACATCAATACCAATACTGGTATTGGTATTGGATTGATACTAGCGCAATAGGGGTCAATACTTAATCTTTAGATGGGGTGGTGAAAAAATACACCTGAAACATGCACTATGAAAAAGGTCTCAAGCTTTTTTTGTTAACTGTCACATCCATTTTATTTGTAGCCTGTAGCACTGGCTACATGAGCTTTAGAAACAGATACATTTACACTCAAAGTCTCCGATAAACCCAGGTTCAAAATACATGAGAAGGTATAAGATGTATTTTGTTGTGTTAACTAATTATTGTGGAATGAAAAATCATTTCTGAATTAATCATCTCATAAATCATGACACACTGCTCTTCCCTACATAAGCTGCCTGTATAGGTTAAAAATATCAGTACTGGTACTGGCAATACTGGCCCTGTACTCATGATGTCAAAGTCTTATTTAAAGTTTAGTTTTTAACTCCTCTTCCGAATTTCTTTAGGCGGAGCACCTAACCAGCTGTTATTGGGGCGGCAGCAGCAACCCTACAGAGCGCCACGACCCCAGCCTGCCATACCTGGAGCAGTACCGCATTGACGTGGAGCAGTTTAAGGGTCTCTTCAACCTGCTGTTCCCTTGGGCCAATGGAGCCCATTCAGATCCCCTGGCTGTACGCTTCTTCTGTCTTCTTGACCAAAACGCAGATGCCCTCATCAACTTTAGAGAGTTTATCACCGGTTTGGGTAGGTACAGTAAGCTTTTAATCAATGATTTTTTATTATCTCTATACAGTTAACAGCTTATAACACAACTGGTGATGCTCAGCTTGCAAAATGATGTTTTAGACAGTTTTTGTAATTTGGAGGTAGTTGGAGGTGTAATGTGCCGGATCTCTAAAACTTTTGCTTGTTTGTAGGTGTTCTGTGTCACCGGGACCTCACTGAGAAGCTAAAGCTGCTCTATAAGATGCACGTCCTCCCTGGTGAGTGTGTTTGGATTCTGTGCGGTGAACTTAGAAAGTCTGAAAATGACTTCATACTAGCTGTACAAAAAAAGGGAAAGAGAAATTGTCACACTTCTTGCTTTTTTTTTTTTTTCCTTCTCTCACTTCACTGTGGAAATCACTTTTTTAAGGGCTTGCTTTAAGAAACCCCCTGTTGATATAAATTATACCTGGAAAGCTTTCAGTTTAATGCGTGCTTAGTTCTGGATTTTCATAACATTTTGTCATAGAAACCAAAGGTCCATTATTCATGCACTTAACTAATCTTTGGGAAGTTGTCTTAAGCTTTTATTGTCTGATCCCACATGTCGAGGCTACCAAGTTGAATTCTAAATCCTAACTTCTTTTCCCAGAAATCACTCATGAACAAGAAGAACCCGACTCTGCATTTGAAGCCACTCAGTACTTCTTTGAAGACATCACTCCAGAAACATCCATCGGTGAGGTTTAGTCCTTTTTGTTGGTATTTAGATTTGTTTTGTTTTTGCATGAGGAATTATGCTGGATAATGATGATAACTTGGTGTGGTTCTCACGATATTTGCACGAGTGAAACTTCTGTTGTGGTTATGCTTAATCCCGTGATGCTCACATCATGTGATTTGCAATTGATAGTGTGGTTGTATTATCCTTGACACCACAGGCGCTGCATGCACGTTGTGCACACTGACAGTTATGAAGGAACAGCAACACAAATGAAAGTTTACACGCGTGTGTTTCAGCAGGTGGAGCATCCATCCTTGGGGAAAATACTGAACCCCAAGTTGCCCCAGTTACAATCTATTTTGAATATGCAGAGCATGAGTCTCTTGGCTAATCTGAAGTTTGGAGAAATACACAGGCGCAGATCAAATTCATGGTCAAATGACTTAGTGGTAACTTTCTAGTGTGTATACTTGTCTGCAGTCATGTGAAAGAGTTTCCATTCAATCTGTGCGGTTCTGTAAAATAAGAAGTTTTGTTAAATTCAGTGCCGCAATCCTCCCGGGACTGGATGTCTGTGCAAATTCACCCCAAAATCAGACAATGCAATGCTCGGACAAGCTTCAAACAACCCATGAGCTACAACTCAGACTCTACAGGTCTCACTTAGCATATTAAATGTTAATGTTCATGGCATTAAATTAGAAAAAGACTGAACAAGTGTGGCTTGTTTGGAAGGGTTGGCAGGAGAAAGCTTCTTTATCTCTAAATAGAACATGGCATAATGACTTAGGTTTGCAAAGGTCTATCTGAACAAACTGCAAGAGTCCTGGAACAAAGACCTTTGGGGATATTTGGCCGTTATTCACAGCGCCATGTTTAGCGAAAGCCAATCACAGCATATGAGCACAAACACCTCATACCAACTGTCAAGCACGGTAGTGGATGGGTGATGATTTCGGTTTGTTTTGCAGCAGCAGGACCTGGCACTCTGTAGTATGTAATATTGTGTGAGGCTGTCTGTCTGACAGCTAAAGCTTGTCTGAAATTAAGTCATGCAGCAGCACCACGACCCCAAGCACAGCAGAAAATCTACAACAGACTGACTGAAAAAGAAAAGAATCAAGGAGTCACAACAGCTCAGTCCAAATCTGGACTACTAATGCTGCCGTATGCTTTTTTTTTTCTTTTTTCTATAAAATTTGAATTAACCAGACAACTGTTTGACCTCAACCTTCCTCTTTCTTCTCAGGCCATGACTCAAAGTGCAGAAATGAGAAGGATGATGGTTTTGTCAGAGTGACGTTCAAAACTGAAAAAGGTAAATAGCATGGCCGCATTTACTGCTGCATATAGGTCTAAAATGTGTTATTCATACTTTTCTTCCATCACCACATCGAAAGGACTCATAGATGTTTTTAAAAGTATGATTTAAGCTGGTGAACGATCCAATTCTTTGTCCATTTCTGCAGTGAAGAAACTGAACACTCCTGATTACCGCCATTACCTGAAACTGTGGAACCAGGAGATGAAACCTAAACGGGAAAACACAAAAGACCTGCCGAAACTGAACCAGGTGAGACTTGATTTGCTGTACGGATTACTCACACATAGTGAAAACACAGCCATCAGTGACCTGTTTTTAACGTTTCTGTCCCGCAGAGCCAGTTCATCGAGCTTTGCAAGACCCTATACAGCATGTTTAGTGAAGATGTGGCAGAGCAAGAGCTCTATCACGCTACAGCAACGGTCACCAGTTTGCTGCTGGAAATGGGAGAGGTGGGAAAGCTCTTCTCCTCCTCTTTCAGAAAGGACCACAACCAAGAGGGGAACTCGGAGCCGAGCGTGTGCATGAGAGACGTTTTAGATCCTAAAGGCACCCAGGAGGTCCAGGATCTGGGGGACATTTTTGTCCCGTCGGATCTTGAGTATAAGCCGAGTCCCTGTGAGGAGGGAAAGGGGGATGAAGACAGCGAGCAGCTGCCCCCTATGCAAGACATCAAGCTTGAGGACTCGTCCCCTAAAGACACGGGCACTTCCTCGGCCATGCTCATCTCAGACGACGAAACCAAAGATGACACTTCAATGTCATCTTACTCGGTGCTCAGCGCGGGCTCTCACGAGATGGACGAGAAGCTGCAGTGCGAGGACATCGCGGACGACACAGTGCTGGTGCGCAGCAACAGCGGCTCCAACGGCGAGAGAAGCAACCGGCCTCTCGGCGGGGGACCTCACGACAGAGGCCTGCCTCACAGCGCGAGCATCGACAAAGACTGGGCCATCACGTTCGAGCAGTTCCTGGCTTCTGTCCTCACCGAGCAGGCTCTCGTGCGGTACTTTGAGAAACCAGTGGACGTGGCCGCTCGCATAACCAACGCCAAGAATGCCAAGAAAGTGGGGCGCCCCCTACTGTCAACAAGTGACTATGAGATCTCGCTGTCTGGGTGAGGAGTTACGACTAAAGGACTGTCCTAAAAGGAAAACAAGATTATAAGTCAGTGGTGTTTTGTAAGGAGACTGAAGATAAGTGTGTGCGCGTGTGTGTGTGTGTGTGTGTGTGTGTGTGTGTGTGTGTGTGTGTGTGTGTGTGAGTGAGAGAGAGTAATAGCTGAATGAATGCGACCAAAACCTCTCTTAGCAATGTATTTTAAAATAAATTAAAGACTTTTACAACAATCACTAGAGTCTGTTCAGCTGAGAAGGAACAGAAAATGAATATTATGGTTTGCTCAGATGACATCCATGTGTACGTCGTAGCTGTACTTTATAAAATATCACGCATAGGTGTTAATACTGTAATCTCTATTACTCTTAGGCTATGTAGATGTAAATGCCAGTACAGTTCCAAACTGGGACATCAGTAGTCTACAGTGCGTACGATCACCTAACGTTATATCTGATCAAACTGTTGCTTCCTTACTTTACAAATTCCATTGGCTGCTAATGAAGACATTTTTTTGTTTCTCAGTGGATGAAAATGTGAAAAAACAACGAAGAAAACCCATGAGAATTCACTCTATTGTGAATTCTCATGGGTTTCCATGTAAACTCTTTTCAGCACCTCCATAAATTTAACACAGTGTGTCACTTTGGCAAATTTCGAATGCATATTTGTATCTTCTGTGATGTTAACTTTCAAAATAAGGTCCTTTTAAATGCACCAGTTCATTTTATCCAGTTATATTAACTAGTAGCAACCAACCTGTATAATTAAACTAATAAAAGTAATGATGGGGAAGGGGAAAATGATCCACATACACAGAGTTTTTCTTTATTTTTTATTTTTAAATTGAGAAGAAATCCAGTCATACCTTGTTACTACAGACAAAAGTGTTGGTTGATTTTTCACGACCTCAAAAAAAAGTTGTGTTCAAGGAAAAAGAACAAGTACACTAAAATGCCGTTAAGAGCCTGCACTCTCTTTATGTTTACAGCTAAATCCACTAAGATGTATTTCCTTGCCTTCAGGCTAGCTGTTTTGTTTAGTTTTTTCTTTTTTTTTAAACTTTTTTACCTTTATGCTCTGTACATTTTTACTTTACTTTTTTTTTAATTAAAGTTGTTTTTATGTGAATAGTTTGAATTGTAAACACCCAGTGTTTCGTTTATTACTCTGGGTTCTGATGCATTGTATATCACTCCATCTTATTAAAGTTAAAGTTTGACTGGTTTAATGCTGCACAGTAAAATGCCTCCAGCCTTTGTTCTTTCACTGACCTCATGCTACTAAGCGCCTACAGTCTGAAAACAAGGAGTGATACTGCCATCTGGTGGAAGATTGGTTAACATGTTCATCCCCATTAATCCACCCTCAACCCCCCACTGCATCACCAAAAGGCTGTTCATACACTCACTGGACACTTTATTAGGTATCCTAATAAAGGTTTAGATGCCCCTTTGTCTTCAGAGCTGCCTCAATTCTTCATGGCAGAGATTCAAGAATGTGCTGGAAACATTCCTCACAGATTTTGATCCACGTGGAGATGATGGCATCACACAGCTGATCCATGATCTGACTCCTTTGTTCCACCTAATCCCAAAGGTGATCTGCTGACCTGAGCTCTGGTGACTGTAAAGGCCATTTGAGCACAGTAAACTCTGGCCAGATAACTGCTGCTCACTGGATATGTTTGTTTGTTTTTAATCTGTAAAACTTAGAGATGGCCGTGTGGGGAAAATCTCTGTAGTTTCTGAAATACTGTTTGTAACAGATTATTGTACTACTCTGTGCAGCCGGCTTATTCTGTGTTTTTGATTGTCTGTGGTAAAAGACTACATGGATGTGTACTCTTTGACTCAGTTACAGTCAGTCTCTTTCTCCCTCCTGGACCACACACAGTGGGGCTGTGGCCCAGGCTAACCAATCACAGCTGAGCTCATTTACAACAGGACTTTCTGCTGATTGTGAGGATTGTCTCTTGTCAGACATATGATAGAGCTATAAATAATTAATCTATTAGAATCTGTTTTCTTCAGGCACCATGGAAGACATTTTATTAGTATTTTCTTACACTGCTTCTAACGTTCACCATCATAAGCATGTATACACATGAACATAGAACTGAATGGAGAAACTTTTATTTATCTAACTCAAACCAACATTTTCTTTCATCGGCAGTGTTTCTTATTACACTGTACAGTCGTCTTCTTCTTCTTTTTACAGTTTCATGCCTTTTCATGCCACATTTAGCACTGTTGCCTCACAGCAGGAAGGTCCTGAGTTCAAATCCAGCCTGGGGCTTCCCTGTGTGGAGTTTGAATGTTTGGTGGGTTCTCTGTTGGGGTTAGGCTCATTAGTGATTATAATTTCACTGAATTGTTGTCTGTCTGTATTAGCCCTGTGTCACACTGTCCACGGTGTACCCTGCATCTTGCCCTATGACTGCTGGGTTAGGCTCCAGCCCCTCCTGTAATGATGAAAAGCAGATATAAGCTCTCTAAATTTACAGATATATCTTTAAGCTCTTTGAACCTCACCGTATAAACAAAAAGGGCCTGATTTAAACTGGAAATACTCAGAGTAACTAAAGGTACTGTAGTTTAATACAACACTGAAATTAATCAAATTTAATGGAAGTTGTTAAGCTTTAGTTGAAACTGTTTTTCTGGGGTATTTATCCAGTATTTAAGAGGGTAGTTTGTGGTGTGCTCTAACCAATATGCAGTAAAGAAATGTTAGAAACTAAAAATAATTTAATGACTAAAAGAAATCTGATCATAATAAACTTAATGACGATAGTTTTGACATAGGGCTGTCGAATGGGACAGCATTAGAAAGCGTTACGTGGGAATAATTCTCAATGTTTTTCTTGTCTTTGCTCTTTTTCTTAGACATTTTCCATACTGTTACGTACATGCACCATGTGTGATGTTACGAAACAGGAGCGACTGCTGGCAAACTGCTGAGAGGCCAAACATGGTGTGATGTGAAGTTCTTATCAGCTTCACTGTGAACTTCAGTCGCCAGCTGACGTCACCACACTCCCACCTCTGCCCCCCCAAAAAACCACATATTTAGCATGACATGTAAAAGCTGTTGAGACAGATAATAGAAATCATAAATTAGGGGCAACAGAGCAAAAAGCTGTATGACACAACAATGCTGCTGATAGCACAGGGGGGGTAATTTGTTGCGAGGCTCGACCATAAAGTCTGTGGAACAGATCGTGATTTAGCCGGTCAGCTCCAAACACTGTTGTTCACAAGCTTTTTGCTGTCATTGGCTGAGAGAGGAGACGAGCCTCTGGTGAACCCTGATACTGATCTGTTATCGCTGCTGCTTGTGACACACAGTTCATCTGAACAGTTAAATAATTATTAAGACTGTATTAAAGTCACTTACAGATCCTGGATAGAAGGAAAAATCTGCTGATAAACAAAATCTACCAAGTGAAATGAAAGAAAATGCACACTCCACAGACTATATTTGAAAGTATGAACATAATGTTTAGAAAGATTATCATCAATATGTGACACCTTTGGAAATTTGGATGGAAATAATCTTGAGTTTCACACAGTCACAAAACGGGGAAGTTATTTGGTTGTTTTTCTGTGCGAGGTAACTTGAACATTGACTTTCTGACAGCCGGTGGACTTTGAGTTGACCCAGGTGTACAGGAGTACACAGTAACGCCTCTCCGAGGATGTCATAAAAACGCCAGCCAGCAAACATAAATCCAGAGCAAATGATGAGTCTTTCCTTCCTGCTGAGTGGGGCCCGGTGTGGATTTTAATCTGACCAATCACATCCTGCTTGGTACCAAAAAAGCCACCCGAGAAGCGAAAGGAAATTTCAATTTCGCACCACAATCGTAAGTGTGTTTCATGTGTCGAGCATCAGGCCACTTTGATTATTGATTAACCTTTCATTTAAACAGACAAATGATTTGTACATGAGGTTAATGTTTATTTTGCCTTCTAGAAGAGAATCTTACACTGATTTTTATTTATTTTTTTGGTATTTCTGTGCCTGTGCGTGAATGCATACCTGTCGTCCCAGCAGTAGGAAACATGGTAGGACTTAAACCCTCAGACATTCCTCCTCCTTTGGGTGTGAAGATGGCGAGTGCTGGAGCAGCAGCCTGTATAGCTGACATCGTCACATTCCCTCTGGACACAGCCAAAGTCAGACTACAGGTACTAAGTGTGCGATCAATATGATCTTTAGCCAGTCTTGCTTTGCTTGAGGCTGCTTGGGGTCACAGCGTGATGTTTGCCTTATTGACGAAGAAGTCAACTTTGTCCACTTCAGCACCCTTGAATCAAACTTCTTCACCTGTCTGAACCGTTTGGTCTTAAGCTTTCTGCTGTTGCTCTGTAAAGCTGGTTTTAACTTCGAGGACAATGTGTGACCCCAGATTCAAGGCGAGAAGAAGGCAGTGGGGGGCATCCGCTACAGAGGGGTGTTTGGGACCATCTCCACCATGATCCGAACAGAAGGGCCCAAGTCTCTGTACAATGGTCTGGTGGCTGGGCTGCAGAGACAGGTGTGCTTTGCCTCCATCAGAATCGGCCTCTACGACAACGTTAAAAATTTCTACACTGGTGGCAAAGACAGTAAGTGGTTGCCTTTTCACTTTGCCAAGTTAATTAAACCTTCATAAGTGTTCTAACTGGCAACAGTCGTGATTTCTAGATTGAATATCCAGCTGTCAAAAATCAAAGAGACGTTTATCAGATAGATGCAGTCGGTCTTACATTCCCTTAGATAAGGAATTCAGATCAAGGAAAGGGGGGGTGGGTGAAGGAAGGTGGACAAGCATCCTACGTCCTGCAGACAAACATATAATAGATCATTTAAGCAGAGCAGAGGCTTTTAAAGTCTGATAAGTTAAACAAGATTTAGGGAAAGTGTTCTCTCTCTTAAATCTTATCTCCCTCTTGAAACCGATAAAGGATTCCTGCAGTTTGGGTTGTTGAATTCGTTTCTTATCTTCCTTGTTAAAACTGATATTAAAATTAGAAGTTCTCAAGCCTGTTATTAAAATGAAATAATCGAGTCTTTCCCTCTCTCCAGACCCTGGTGTACTGGTACGTATCCTGGCTGGCTGCACCACAGGCGCCATGGCAGTGTCCTTTGCACAACCCACCGACGTGGTCAAGGTTCGATTCCAAGCCCAGATGAATCTGGACGGAGTGGCCCGCCGCTACAACAGCACCATGCAGGCTTACAGACACATCTTCCAACACGAGGGCATGCGTGGACTCTGGAAAGGTAGCAGTCTTTGAGTGTTGCCCATTATTTAAAAAAAAAAAAAAAAAAGACAACACAAAACATCCTTTATCAGTAATGATGAAAGTATCCGTTTTCCTCAGGAACATTACCCAACATCACAAGAAACGCCCTGGTAAACTGCACAGAGCTGGTTACATACGACCTGATAAAGGAGGCCATCCTTAGACACAAGCTGTTGTCAGGTGAGGTCTCACGGTTGTTTGCCCGAGCTACACAAACACACACCAACCCACACACACACACATTCACAAACACATGCTGGAGTCCCCAGCAGACTGCTGATTGGGCAAAAAATCCACACACCCTCTCACCTCTTTAACTGATACCAGCACAACAGGCTACTACAGTACAGGACACGGTGTATTTTCTCTTTATGATGCAGTGAGTACAATAGCAATATATGGGGGCGGGGTGGCTCAGTAGGTAGAGTGCTCGCCCCTGGATCGGAAGGTCGACGGTTCGAATCCACCCAACGGCTACCCTGAGGTACACTTGAGCA
>VOQK01028021.1:0-14265 GCA_015052645.1 Benitochromis conjunctus
ACTCATATTGCCCTATCTTGATTAAATTTCCTGTCATAGACACAAATAGAACCACGACACCGTCCACCCACTCTCAACTTCTCCCGAGACTTTGGTGATCTTAAAGAAACAGGGCATTAAAGAAATGTGACCTTTAACTTTAGTTAGTTTGTTTCAAAGCTTGTGCAGAATGAAAGAGATTGTAATGCATGAAAAATGAGACAGCCAGAGTTTCAGTCATGTTTCTGACAGACTAACCTTATCCTTTTACCTGATGCAAACACCTGATAGCTGTCTCTGCTAAGGGAATATTTTGTGGTTAGTTTGGGTGTTTGTTAGCAGGTCAACTCAAAACTATAACTAGAAGTAAGGCTGAGCCCAGCTTTAAGCGAATAACTTCTCAAATGATTTGGATCTAGTTGTTTTTTGGGATTTTTTTTGGGTTCCTTTACAAATTGCAAAATAGGGGAAACAATCAGACATTTTTATGCCATGTCATCAGAAAGCCATATCCTATGAAAATAGGAAAAAACAGGATACATTTTCTTGATGTTATTGAGGAAACATCAAAAATGAATCCGGATCCAGATATCTTTCTGCTTTCAGTGACTCCATTCTTGCACAGGTATACAGTCATTTCGTGATCATTGTTTCCTTCCTGTTTTCCATCTACTCGGTTGGTTGTTTTGACCTAAGGTTTAACACAAAACACAAGCTTGAAGAAGTTTGTGCAGCTTCCTCCTTGTTATCAGTCCATACAATGGGCGTTATTAGCAGAAATCAGCCCCATACATATGGGCCACTAGGGGCCTTCACCACCTGCTAGTTTGTTCAGAAGGTTGTTATCATCCATTCAGATGGAGGATCACTAACAGGAGCATGGGAAGACTCAAGAATCAGTCAGTGGCGTTAGGTTAACTGGTGATTCTAAATTGCCCATAGGTGTGAATGTGAACGGTTAGCCCTGCGTCAGGCTGATGACCTGTCAGGGTGTATCCTGCCTCTCACCCTGTTTTAGCTGGGATCGGCTCCGGTCCTTAGTCACAGGAAATATTATAAAACGTTCCTAAGACGTTACAGCCTTCACTGTTAATTTAAAAATACCTGTACAGATCTGTTGAACACCTATTGAGATACTGTCTGAAGCAAAACGGGAGGCTGACCAATATGCATGTGTTCAAATCGGTGTAAAGGGCTAAAATATCATTCCCAGTACATTCACTCTCATAACTTGCCTGCTAGTCATCTCTAAAGGCCATAATATAAAACATACTCAATCAAACTTCCCACCTCATCCCACTCTCTTCCCCATCATCCTCTTCCCTCACAGTCCCGTCTTAACCAATCAGACGAGAGGGAAGCTGCAGAGAGAGCAGCTGTACAGCAGAGGAGCGGGTCATAAAACACAGAGAGCCAAAAGAGGAAGTGATGGGACCTGATGAGTTATTGCCCTACAAACGTACACACCGGGTCCTGGGAACCGGGAACTTCTCACAGGGGGTCAGCGTGGACCTGCTGGACCCACTCGCCACTCTGCGTATGCTTTACCACCTTATTGCAGGCCAATGACGAGCTCTCACGTCTTCCCTACGATAATACTGCATGTCCATTTAGAAAAAGAGCAAACCTGTAAAAGAGTCATAAATTCTCTTTTGAGAGCACAAAATATTTATCCTGAGTGCTAAAACTGCCTTTTAGGTGTATAAAAATATGGTTTAAACAAAGGTGAGGGGTTAAAAAAGAGGAAGCTCAGTTGTGTTAAATTTAATGTAAATTAATGACTGTAGCGATCAAGAATGATTTATGATGATGTGCTGTGAGGTGCACAGGTATCTCAGTCCCTTCTTGACTCTCATTCATCTCTCGGAGATTATTGTCACATGCATGCAGTCCTGAGCTGTGACTGTGAGAAAGCGATGGCCGAACTGTGAATTCCAGCCGTGCCTGCTTTTTAGTGGCTTGTGACTTTATGACGCAATTAACACTGGAAGATATGCCACACACACTCACTTTTGCACTCACTATAACTTTCAGCACGTCACTTCAATTCAAAAATAACACGGTCTGTGCATATATTGTACACTCGGTGTGGAGAAAATGCCCCACAAACAAAACTCCAGAAACTGCACAAACAGACTCCACTGGAGATGTGAAACTTCTTTTATTCAATCAAATGAAACAGGCAGATCTCAGTGGCTGTGCCACTTTATGGAGCTCCGTTATAGAAAATAGCAGCTAATAAACACGGGCCTGTTTTCAGATCGGTGACGGTGCGTCTTAGAGATTTTTTATTTTCCCTACAAAGCAAAATGACTTTCTCAACCAATTAAACTTCTAAACATGTTTCATGTTGTGTTGGCTTTAACCACGCAAAGGTCCCTGTGTAAGGATATTTTTGTTTAATACTTACATTTTATGCATCTAGATCACGTTCTGTGCATTTTTCGCAGAGTATGAGTCGGTTACTTCAGCCCGTTAGTTGGATATTAGATTAGTTTGACCCACATGCACCCCTGGGCCTGGATGACCGGGACGTGATGGACGAGGCTTGAGATTTACGTGTCTGTGTGTTTATGTGTTCCTTCTGACATTGCTGTGTGTGTCTGCACGGCCCTGTGTGCTACGTGTTAATGCATGAGGTGACCTTGGGTGGGAGTTGCTCGGACTCAGTTTGCCCTCCCTGAGACCTCTCCCAGATCAACATATCATCAGCAGCATAATGGGAGCAGTTTTTACAGAGACTTGGTTGCAGAGGTCCAAACTTTAACTCTACAGTTATGAAGGTTATGTTATATAAAAGTGATAAGGTGATATCATTATTTTTGGTCCAATCCCAGTGCTTCAGTGTGAGCTTAATGCAGTGTCACACAGGGTGTTTATATATAGCAGATTACATTCATTTCAGTCGTACTTCCATCCGTCGCCTTTCTGAAGTGCAGGCTGTAGGAGGTGTCAACATTAACACCAGCCTACACAAATACTCACATTTCAAATATTATTCCAATCTGTGCTTTTTTGTGGCTAAGATGTTAGATCCTTGCAGTTGCTCCCTGTTTGCCTGCTTTTGTGTAACTCTTACTTCCTGCAGCTGACAGTAAAACTATATTCATCCCAGAAGACTGAGGGCTGTTTGCTTTCCACAAGTGAGAATTCATGTGCATGTGCGGTGCGTCTGGGGATGTATTTAAAATCCTATCAAAGTGCTCTAAATTTGTGTCCTACTACTATTTCTCAAAGGCATTACAAACCCTAGTCTTTGTGAACTTGTTTCGCCACATTAAAGAAACAGAAGAACCATTCGTTGGGAGTTGAATCATATCTCTGAGCGCCTCAGTAGCAATAATGCTCACGTATAGAGCTAATATGCCAGTTTGTCTCAGCTGTTTTGTGACTCGGGGAGTTGGGGTGTTATGTACGTGTACGTGTAGGCGGGCAATATAAACCTTGCAGGGCCCAGATGACACTGCTGAGGCTGTTATTTTCCCACAGTGCAATATAAA
This sequence comes from Benitochromis conjunctus, assembly GCA_015052645.1. Classification (NCBI taxonomy): domain Eukaryota; kingdom Metazoa; phylum Chordata; class Actinopteri; order Cichliformes; family Cichlidae; genus Benitochromis; species Benitochromis conjunctus. The sequence continues at coordinate 3,480 of VOQK01028021.1, forward strand.
TAGCCTGCTAGTGTGGGGTGACGGTGGGCACGCTGGGACGCTCAAGGGAGGATCCCATCCACACGCAACAGCACATTCCTGTCCACCTGGCCCTGCCAGAGCCCCAGGTCAACTTACAGGATGTGTTCTCATACGCATGCACGCATCCCTCCTCCTCACACCTTTCCTTCATCACCTGCTTCTTCACCTCTCTGCCAGCAAATCCTCTTCCTCTCGTCTGGGACCAAAGTTTCTGCCCACATCATGCTCGGCCACATCGTGACTTCGCACTCTCTGACTCTCCACCTTTGACCGCCGTGGAACGCTGTGACGCACACATTTGATCATACACACTATCTTAGTTTCTCACACAGACCTGCTCACAGAATAGCAGCTCTCTTTCAGGAGGTCAGCCACTGCCAAACGCTGCATTAGTATAACTTGTTCTTCGAGACCAAAGCCAAAAATTGCAAAATTACGAGTGTTTATGAAAATACACTTAATGCTTTGAGCTTGTCAAGATGTCCCCATCTTAATATTTTACAACAAAATTGAAGCCAGTTAAAAAAAACAACAAAAAAAACCCAACTTGCACTGGTATGTTTACTTTCTCTAGCCTATCCCATGTCTCACCAAGTAAATGATTACACTGATTCCATGCTGATCTGAGACCTTTTTCAACCTATGTGGGCATTATCTGCCTCTTTGTTGACATTTCGATCATATAACCTCAAGTTCACACAGTAAAATTATTTACAGTGTTTAAATATTTTGAAACCCTTCTATCAGATTTAGATCTCTCTGTAAATAAGATACCATGTGGAGTCTTATCTTGTTGGCCTGATGAGTGGCCAGTCTCTGTCAAGGAGATCAGAAATCTAAAGGATCACTCTCATGGCTGATGATTTAATTGTAACCTTTAAGACAATGTATCCACAGGTCTTTTATCCTCTGGAGGCACGCATATCACACACGTAAAGCTGTCTGCAGTCAATGCGGGTCAGCGAGGTGATAATCAACCTTAAATACACCCCCTCAGCTTCCTGTCCGCTAGATCTGCTTACACTGTAAAGATGGCATTAGATAAATGATGCTTCCGGCGCAACATGTGCACGCGTCTTAACAAAGGCACAGAGGTCATGAGAGCGTCATACCTAAGTTCAGGCTCATCTCGGCAATGCCTGCACAAAATACCAGCTTGTCAACACTCTCAGCGAAGCTTACGGACTGCACTGAGGTTTAAGAGTGCTGTTCTCAATAGTGTAATTATACAGTAAGTATGAAGCATATAGAAGCATCCAGAACCAACATGCAGCAACCACTTCAGCTATGCACAACTGTTGATGCAAGCAAATCAGCTGCCACAGCCGGGTAATGAAAAGCGTATCGGTGCCTGCCGCTACTAATTATAGAAAGGCATCATATACACACTTCATACTATCTGCCAGCGTCAAACATAAAGGCAGTGTAACACTCTTCTTGAATAACAGGCACTGATTTGGTTTCACATGGCTGTCACGCTCGGGGAAGATGGCGTGTTTATGGTTAAGGGGAGTGGACAAGATCACGCACAGGCTGTCCTTGGTATAATCAGTCATGACTATCTGTCCCCTGTGTGCAGCACAGCTTTACAAGCCGACAGCTGGAGTCACCCTTGACGGATGAGTTTCAAATCGGCGTGAAGAGCCCCAACACTGATGAAAGTGGCTCTCACCAGCGTGGCGGGGCCTCGTGGCTCTGAGCCAAGCCAAGGGTAGTTAAAGCACAAAAGACTAATACTCACAGAGTTGGTCCAAAATGTGCTGCATGAAAGCTGAAGCGCTAGCAAAGTAACTACATTCTTTTGTTGCCTGGTAAACTCTTGATAAACAAGCGACCTGAGGCTGGAGCTGCTGATTAGTTGCAGAAAATGCGGTTTAAAACATCAGGGTGGCTGAGCTTTCGTTAGCTTTTTACTGCTTTCTCTGAAATCATGTCAAACTCGTGTGTTAACGCATTCTTTTCTCAGAGTAATGGCAAGGGGGAACTAATCAGTGTTTTCTGCTTATGAGGCAGAGCCACACCCTTTCTCACTCCATCCTTCCTAAATTACAGAAGCCCACATCTGGAGTGACGTCATTAGGACAACAGAGCTGCAGACAAAGCGATCCTTTCATGTGATTTATATCACTGCTGGCTTAAATGTGAAATGTGATATTTATAAGAAATTCTGGATTTCATTAAACGCCTTCAGTGACAAAATGAAAGAAATGTGAACGCAGAATCTACTCGCAAAGGGAGCGATATATATCTGAAGAACCAGCAAACACGAGACGGGGGTTTGTCAATAAAAACAGCTTCTGACCAAATGGCGTGTGTTGTCGTGCCAACACCTGACAGCCAACCACGCATGGAGAGCGAGAGCTTGACATTGGCCACAGCAACAAAAGCATTGTCAGTACGGACCCCTGAGGAGATCAATTTGCTCTCCTCTGGTTCCAGGCCTTTCAGCAGAGTTGAATAGAGGACAAAGAGACGCTGGTGGCAGCAGGAGGCTCGGCAATGTTTCTCTAATGGGGTGTAAAGACAAACAAATCATTGGGATGAGACACGGCTTTGTTATTGTGATGAGCCTGTGATTTACACTTGGATCATTCCTCCTGATAGGGGATAATGAGTCTGGGATTTCTGTGATCACTAACAGGTTATAAAGCAAGTGTGATGGGCCTGTCTGAGCACGGAGGAGTGATGAAGCTTCCAAGAAAAACAAAGCAACAGTTTGAAATCCCCAAAGCATTTATTGCCTTTCCAATGTTTTCCTTGTAGTAGGTAACCATATAGGCTCCCGGCTACCTGTGTACCTGTAAAACCAGGCTGTAGCTTCTTATGCAGCTCTTTTCTGTCCAATTATACTGACTTCAACTGACTTTACATAATTTCCTTAGGGACTAATAAAGTATTCTGATTCTGATTATTCAAATGAGTTTAAAATTCAAATTATTTTAAAAGGGCTCATATATTTCTTTTAAAAAATCACTTAAAATTGTATGACACACAGTATTAAAAGGAGGGGAAAAACGTGTAACAAAAAGTGTTTTTGGAACTCACTAGAAGTCACTGTTGATCCACATTCAGTCTCCGATGTTCTACCTTTAAAGTCGAGATTTCTGTTCCCCAAAAGCACCTGAAAAGCGCGGAGGAGCTGAGCCTCGGCACAACTGCGACGGTAACGAAGAGCGCTGGTTAAGTGTGGGCGTTCACAGACGTACCTGGAAAAAACGTGCAGCACCCGGGGAGGAGAAAGAAAAGAGAAGAAATCACTGAACGGGTTAATTTTGAGTCATAGCAGACTTCGAGAGAAGTAAAAAAATGAGAAAAAAAATTCCTCCGCCGCGGCGACAGTGCAAGCGAAAAACATCTAAACCCTCCTCTCGTCTCGTTCCCGAGATAAAACATATATTAAGCAGAACGCTTTTTCTACACGTTCTATAAAGAAGCTCAATTTGGGTTTAAGCTCCGTGTTTTAAATGTGCTTTAGTGTATTTTTAAAGCTCCGTAATAGATCCTCGCGGTGTTCAGCGGAAGGATATGTGCTGCGCTTCTTCGGCGGCGGTGCCTTCAGTAAGCGCAGAGAGGTGGAGGAGCGACCCGCCGCCGTGTGTGACTAGAGAACTTAAACTTTATGTTCGTTTTAAACGGTTTTAATGAGACGGATCGTTAAACACGTACAGGGAGAAAAACAGTGACATGTTCAGAGTCCGCGGCTGATCTCGACCGTCTGCTTTTTCCCGCCTGAGCCATCTCCTGCCAAACTTTCTGAGAAGTGACGAACCGTCCGGGGAGACAGCTCAGCTTCGGGCTGGCGACCTTATGTGGATTTTACAGAGAAAATGGAGCAGATACCCGTGTTCTCCCCGGGGAAGTCGCTGGCCTTTGTCTTCTGCTTCATCCAGGTCTCTCTGGGTAAGTTTTGTGCTGTGGCGAGGCCGTGGTGTGTTTTAGTCACCGGGCTTGTCATCACGTTTCGTTGCCTCTGCATCTGCGGACACATTTAGCATCTCTTTACACTAGCTAGTTAGGTGAGGTCGCTTTTAACTTGTTAACTCTTAAAAAACAAACAAAATAAACTTTTCCTTAGACTGACTTTAGATAGGAGGTTAGTTATGGCAGAGGTTTAAATTGTAGTTTGAGGTGATTTGGTGGGGTTTTTTTGGGCTCCTCCGTGGCCTTCTGAGACACGCTGGGTACCTTTTACTTTGAGTGGACTCTCCTGTGTTCACGGCCGCTGACTTTGTATTCGTTAGATTTAAAATAATGAGAATGGCTGCACACCTCCATGTGGACCTACCTCACGCCCTGTGCCTAATTCAGGGCGTTATGGTCTGGTTAATCCGGATACTACGGCCTACCGCACGGCTGTGTCGCACCGCTGCCCAGATGTTGAGCAGCGAGAGCTGGAGAAAGAATTCAAAATGGACACGTTATCTTGTTTAGACTGCTCAATTAACAGAGTGGTGTCAGCGCACACTGACGGTAATACGCTTTCTGCGGTGTTGCTTTTCAGCCTTTGGGGGTTAAATGTCATGTGAGTGTACAGTGCGGTTGCGTGTAAGAACTGAAAATATTAATGAAGTTCGCAGGAATGTACGTGTAAAATACATAGATGTACATTTTGCGGTATAAATGGGTAATAAATGCGGTAATATCAGCATCCACTGCATCTGCTGTTTTTAATTCAGTGTTTCCTAACTAGTAAGTTGTTCTTGTTGTTTAGCCACTCACTTATCTGTAATAACAGTTAAAGTCTCTCTTTAAGTATTTAGCTTAAAGCAGCAAAATGACTCTGGGTGGAGGTCTACCACAAAAACAGACAGTGATGCTGTTTTGGTGGAAACGCAGTTACCCAACTTATTACCTGCTGTTTTGGTCAAGGTGATACCCAGGTAACAAAAACGTAACAATACTGGCATTGCTCAATTTTTTTCAGGTTATATTTTATTGTTTACTGTGGTTGTACAAAGCACTCGTGCTTTAAATAGAACTGAAATATAGAAAAGTTTGTTCACAATGATTTGTGTATGTACACACAGCTGCAATCGTCTGGTTAAGATAAGATACAGCTCATTGGTGAACATCACAGGGATGTGGCTGGGGTTAGATGGGTTTACCTTCATTCTGAGCTCTTCTGTGGTTATGTTTTGCATCTGCAGATGATCCTGATCCTTGACCTTTGGTGTTTATATATTCACTATATAGTGAATATAGTTTTGTGATCACTGGAGGGCGTTTCTTGGCTTTTATTGTAATGTGTGTTTTCTTTTTTTTTCTTTGCTGAGTTAGTTTCAGTGGTGGTTCCGAGAGCTGTGAAAATACAAAATAACCTGCCGGCCTTTGTACTCTTTTTACGTCCTTTACATAAAGAGAGTACAAAGGCGGGGGAATTGATTTCTGTCCCACATGTTTTTCTAACCTTTCAGCCCAGAGCTCCAACCCTGCTCTTCTCTCTCACGGTTTTTTTTTTATAGATTATAGGTGACTTGTGAACAGTGAAGTTACACAAAAGGAAGACAGACAATGTAAAAGTGCTGCAGGCAGTGCAAGGAGAAGCACAGGAATGTTGTTGGTGTTTGACATTCCTCCCTCCCTCTCTGTTTCTCCCTCCCTCTCCTCACACGCTGGTTGCACCACAGTTAGTCGTCCTCGTTTTTGATCTCGTTTCTTGCCAGTAATGAAGCTGCATAATGTCTGGATGCTGTCTTTGCCACATCCTTTGATGCGTGCGAGTCAGTTATTCATGTGACAGGATGACACGTTAAAAGATTTTGATTGTCTCGATAGCACAAAGGTGGTTTCAGGTTAGTTAATTCACAATGAAAGCCTGGCAAATGTTTGTGGGTTGAGAGCTTTTAGTGTGAAGCGGGAGAGCACGAATCACAGCTCAGTCTGGGGCAACGGCGCAAAGATTTGACCTTATTCCCGATCGGGGCCAGAGCGTTCTCATTCTCGAGGAAGCGTAGGTGCCGTTGTTGTGGCACACGACACAGTGTTGCCCCTGTGCTCCGGGCATGTGGATGGTTGCAAATGCTTGCCCAGTGCAAACGGCAGACTGCTACTATGCGTGTGCGTATCTATTTGCGTGTGTGCTTGTATTGCATTGTACATACATGCTGACAAAGAGCAGCGATTGTACCACCCGCGGTTTACTTGCATCTGACCCAAGCTGCTGCCTGGTGTGAAATATGATTTATCTGCAGCAGCCTGTGCCCAGTGCTGGGAAGACAAAGATGTTTATTGAGCAACCCACAGCTTTGCATTACCTTGCTAATCTTCAGCCCTACCTACTCACTGTAGTCGTGTAACTAATAAAGTGATTTGAAACATCCTATCGGTGACACAATCCAACTTTCTCATACAGCCTCAGTAAGCTAAATTTGCTGTCGCTTTATTGTGGTCATATTTCAGATTGCATACAGTTAAGTTAGTCATGTAACTACACAGCTCTTCCTCGTGTATTTTGCCTCCCCGTTATTTGTTTATTTTAGTAGTAAAAATAAATTGGATAACCACAGAAGTCAGTGGGAACTTCTGAGGGCACTGTCTTCAGTATATATTTGGTTTTGCATTTGCATGCACGAATACAGTAAATGTGGCCTGTCTCTCTAGTTACCTTTCCAAAGAATAGATGAAAATCTATAGACTTGGTGTGGTTATGGTGTTGAAGTTGGTTAGCAGTCAAGATGAAAGTCCTAGTTATGGGCTTGACACCATTGTTCTGAGCACTGCTGAAACCACCAATTCCTACTAAACCAGTTTTCTCTGAGCGGCTTTGATCCACGCACATTAAATACACTTCAGGCAAAAACCAGAATGAAGCTGTGTGCACGCCCTACGTGAACCACATGCACCATTACTATAGCGGGCAGAGTTTGTGGCTGTGAAGGTCGAGGGGATTACAAAGCGTTGTGTCTGCACTGTTGAGCAGGTTAGCAAATTAACAGGGAATTACTGCGGCCTGCATTCCTTGGCCAATGTGGCCCCGTAATCCTGGAGACAGGCAGGCAGGGCGCATGGAGTAATGAACCAAGCGGTGCACATCAGGCTGGAGGCAGAGGGAAACTACACGGAAAAGCTCAGAAAGAAATGCTTTGCAGTAACGGGCCACAGTATTAGTTTCATTCCTGTGTTTAATATTCAGTTAATCAGAAACTTGTTACTGTGATCGCTTCCAGTGTTCAGGTTGTGAATTAATGAGACGCTGAGCTCTGTAAATCTGAAATGAAAACCTTCTTCACCAGTACTATTGATAGTCTAGCAGTGTTGTAGTGCAAGTCATCAACCGCAGGTTCCTGTTATCTTTACACCTATGCACTAATTACATGAAAAAAATCACACTTTTACTTCTGAAATGGGAGACGGCGATACCCAAAATTCACTTCGAGTGGTTGAAAATCAATGGAGTGCTAATTAAAGTAATTACAGTTCAGTCTGAGCTAAACATGCACTACAATTTAAAAAAAATTTAAAAAAAACCTGACACGAGGAACAGCACCAGCAGAACAGCTCATAACTAATTAAACAGAGCCAGCATCTTTACCACATTACTACACATGGCATGGGAAACTTGTGCGTTAGTGAAGGCACCATTAATGCTGATTGATGTACAGGTTTATCACATAGACAACATCTTTTTCAGGAAAAGCTTTTCGTGTTTCAGCGAGACGGTGCCAAACCACATCCTGAGAGTTTTCCAGGAGCTTCACTCTGTAGTACCAGAGTCCAGACCCATCACATATTGAAAACATTTGGGACATTAGGAAACCAAAAATAACGAAGGACGTCTCAAACAGATGAGCGATTTAAGTACGAGAAACATTTTGCTTTCAAAACTTCAGAAATCAGTCTGCTTACTTTGCACTCTCTCAACCCGTTGCTGGAATCAAATAGGAATGAGTGTATATTTAGAAAAATACCTAATTAAACAAAATGCTAATTTTCTCTTTTAGAGAAAATCTTTAAAATAACTTAAATAAATGTACATTTATTATATGATCATTTTGCACACAGTGGTAGAAGTAGGGAAGTAGGACCAGACTGTTTTCCATTAGATTCTGAACGATCGAGGGAAAGTCCCTAAATTTGTCTTGTCTGGATTACTCTCCTTGTTTCCTCCTTTCTCTTTTCCCTTCAAACACACACACACACACACACACACACGCGCACACACACACACAGAGAAGAAAGCGATCCAGCACTGTATCCTGCTGTCCGGCTGTACAAAAACACCTCGGCCCTGCTCCATACGCTCAGTTGAGGCTCCTCGAACTTTTCCAGGCAGTAAAAAGCAGTGAGGCAGTTGGTTGGTCAGTGGGGTAATCACTGAATGTTTTTTCCCCCCCATATCTTAACCTCAGTCACGATTTTTTGTCCTCCATCTTAACCTAATTTTCATCAATTAAAGAAAATGACTACTTTAAATGTTTTGTGCTAGTCAGTGGTTCACCCATGCGTTTCTAATGAATGGGTTCATAAAAAGTTTTCAGTGATTTAACAGACGACAGTGAAAGTTTTGGGACAGCTGGTGTGGTCAGAGTTGCATTTAACAATGCTCGGGATGTAGTCCTCGGTACTTTAATACAGATAGCCTTGCGTTTAAATGTGCCGTGATCTCTCCTGTTAAAAATACACAAGATCAGCTCCAGACATCCCAGTTAAGCATGTTACTGTGTCTTCCTGTATGACACCACCCTCAGTCTGAAGCAGACCTGGAAGACCTGAGCCTTAAAGCTCGTGCTTCGTCTGCCTGCTCACTACCGCCACTGTTTGTGTGGGCCAGTAAAGCTTCCCTAAGGGTAACAGTGTTTAGTTGGAGCTTTGTCTCCCACCGCACATGCTGAGCTAAGGGTATTTTATTGCACGTTACCATGACAACTGCTTGGCCTCCTGGATATGGAGGCTTGTAGAGCAATTCCAGGAAATGGGGTTACTTCCTCACTCAGCGCGAACAACTTCCTGCCCTCGGCTGTATGGGTATTTGCCAGTACTCTGGGACACTCGTTCGTGTGGTGTCTTTGTCTGCAGTTTCATAATTACTTCCCCATATCAATCCACAGCTATTAGCTCAAACCCCGTCTCATCTCCTCTCCCTCCCTCCGTCTCACTACCTAGTCGTCTTTTTTTTTCTTCCTTCTTCTCGTTTGAGCTCTTTGGGGACCTGTTATGAGCACCACCAGCCAGACTTCACTTGGCCTGTGGTTTCAGGCTTTTCTTTACATAGATTTTTATTACATTTAAGTCTCAACATTTTTAGCTTTTAGTGCTTTCACATGAAAATATAGAAAGTTTAAAAGAGCACATCGGTTTGAGAATTTCCACAAGTGCATTCTGAACTCAACAGCTTGCTTGACCTAAACACTGAGGACTTTCTTGTTTAACATGTTTTAGATGCGTGGTATAAGCTGTGTAGAGCATAAAGGTGGATTATGATTGCTCAGTGTTCTGCTGGTACAGTCTGTCTTACTTTTTTGTCTTTTTCTTATCAGCAGCAGTGTGTCTGCGAAGCTCCTCTGTTAGGTTGCCACATAGTCTGTGGTATGATACGGGGAGTGTGTATCAACCACACGTCACACCAGTGCGAGTGTCACTTTCACCCCTGAACTACAGGCTGTCACAGTAATTGGACAGGCATTTTGATTACACCTGCCACTGTCTGCTGTGGGAGTTGCTCAGCTCACTTAAAAAATATTCAAAAGCAGCTGTTTCGGAGAATGTCCTGATGGCAGAAATAGCTGTATATTAATATATTGTTATCTTTCATTTCTACGTTTGTAATATGCGAGACATTGTTCTGTGTTTCAAGCATTTTTGCTATTTCCAAATCCAGAAGTGAGATTTCTCTCTTGGAGGATGTGTGACCACAGCTCATAGTGACATTCTCATGTTCAAAAATTTTGTGACACAACATTGATGATTGCTGCCACTGTAATAAACCCTGATTGTATCACTGCTCACTCAGCCACTGTTGTGTTTATGTCTGACTCTTCACCATCGTGACCGATGTCACCGAATGCTGCCACTTTAACACACTGATGAAACTTGCAGTTCCTGAAAAAGGCTTTTAACAGACTAATTAGTGTCATCTGGAGGTGACAATAATGCTAAAAGACGACTGTGTCAACAATGATGAGCTTGCCTTTTCTCAGCACACTAAATACAATGAAAACTAAAGAAGTGCCCTGCAATTTTGAAGGCAAGGGTTTTTCTTATTTTAGAACAAGTTGAACATTAGCAGCAAACAGCTATACTGGTACAGGGCCAACTTTAAAAAACTGACAGCTGACAGAGTTATATTACATCATGACATGTAATGTACAGTGAAGTCTTTTTTTACACTCCCTTTTACCACCATAATCACAGCTAGTTCAATTATGGATGAGCTCCTTTCATAGTTGATAAAAGCCTCTAAAATCCACAAACCTGGCTTTTGTCTACCTCATGAAAGGCACAAGTTGCTGTTTTACGCAGGTCAAGTGAATTTGTAGTAGTCGGTTTGTATTTATTAGCCTCTCTTTGGACTATTACTGATGAAAACCGGATGCCTGGATCGAAATACAAATTTTTCACTGCAGTACTGCATGTGCTCAACTAGAGTGTGCACAAAATATCAATAGATGGTAATTGATTTGCAAAAGGCAACAATCAAATGATGTCATTGTGTTTTTCAAACCAGTGGAGGAAATACTTCGATTTAGCAAAGTGACTAAAAGACCAGAATCCAGATCTGCTCAAAGAATTCAGTTGAATAAGTTTCAGTTCACAGTAACAACATTCA
>VOQK01028023.1:6863-17307 GCA_015052645.1 Benitochromis conjunctus
CTGCTCTTAATCCCTTAGCGGTGGAAGTAGCTTTCTGAATGCTTTCGATGGTTGATGCACCGCAAACTTCGGCCATTAAACGGTCGGTTAGATTCCGCGAAAGATGACTCGGCTGCTTGTGAAGTTTAGGTTACTCGGACGTTTAGAGTGACTCAAGCACCGCTGCAAATATAAACTAACCGTAACGTAGATGGTGTTGCGAAAACGATCTATTAGTAAAACCCTGCTTTTTTTTAGATGTTTGTGTAACAGAAATAAAGTTTGTTTACCCAAAGTAAACAATCATTTTGCGTCTTCTTACGCTTTCAGAAAAATATTATATATTCTAACCCTCGGCGTAAACGTGCTAAACAGAACAGTACGTTAACAGGTTAACTGACAGCGGCTACGGGGTGCTTGCTAGCTCGCTCGCTAGCTGTTACTAGTTAACCCGATTTCCAGACGTTTAAACACTTCAACTAAACTCTAAATGTGGACATTATAAATTTCAGGTATTTAAATGCAAAGTAGGGGTCAACTTGCCATTGTGTACCATTAAATTTTTAAGGTTGCGCTCGGGTTTGACATGAAGTTAGCTAGCTTTTGATTGGCCTTCATAAAGTTCTCAAACGATGAGCAACTTTTCAGCTAGTGCTTTATCGTTGACGTTAAATGTTACACATTACAAATGAACAACTTCGCGACATTAATGATTATCTTTAGTCGAGCAGCTCGTGTAACTGTTGGGACATGTGCTTGCTGCCGCACAGTGGCGCCTGCTCCTTTGTTTAAGGATCCATCCGGGTCACCGTGGAGCCAACAGCCTCTCACTCACACAGTACCGCAGTCGTTATCAAGAGGACAGCTAATGTTCACACAAGTTTATGCAACTTGTGTTGTAACACTATTCCCGTGTGTCGCGGGTTTCTTGACACCATGTGCAAGCATTCATTTACTTTCCATCGTTTTTTTTTTTTAATTTAAAGTTGAGTTTGTACTGAAATGAAGCAGTAACGTTGCGTTTTCGCACACATAAATCAGATTTTATATTATATCCAACTTCATTGCCAGTACACCCCGTAATATAAATTCACCAAGGGGTTTAGAAGAGTCATTTCGCAAAAAGTTAACTAAAACAGGGCAACCTGTTGCTGCCATGACGTTAAAGATGGAACATTACCTTTCTCTGCTTCGTAATCCTTTCGAGCCATGATTGCAGGTGTTGAACTTCAGGTAAGATAACTTACTTACAAAAACGTGAGAGGGAAAAACGCAGTTTAACGTCAAAGCTCTTTTTAAAATTTTTTACTAACACCGGACACTCATTCACTTGCAGCCAGCGTTTCTCCCGTCTCGGTACAAGAAGTGGCGCGAGTCTGACGTCTCCCTCAGCCAATAGAGTCGCTTCTTTCGGCGGGGAGAGGCGGGATTCTGTGGTGGCGCGAAAATTGCGGGCAGCCCGGTGTCACCTGACTGGGCAAACTTCCGCCCCGTTTGTCAGGAATGGCGCGAAATGCGATGATTGGATTCATGCGCAACCCAACGTCAACAGGGTGAACGAGGAACGAATGAACTCAGCAAAAAGCCATGATTTACAGCTGTATTTCCCTGTTTGATAATATACATGTTACATAGCAAATTATTTTCTGACATTTTCTCACATTAAGAAGATATAATGAAAATGTCGCACATTTTAATTGGCATTAGAGCTTGTTTGTGACTTAAGTGCGCCTCATAGCCAAGTCAACATTTTGAGGAATCTCAAAACTTACTTATTGAGTATCACAACTTTAAGTTACTTAAAAGTGGGACTCAATTTTGAGACACCTAATAAGTTTTTCCCAATTCAATTTTAGTTATGCAGTGCCAAATCACAACAGTAGTTATATTTATATAAATTATAACAGCTATATATTCATATTATAAGCTAAAGACCCTATAATAATAAAGAGAAAACCCTAACAATCGAATGATCCCCTATGTGCAAGCACGTGAGGACAGTGGGAAAGAAAAACTGCTTTTTAACAGGAAGAAACCTCAGGCAGATGCGGGATCAGGGAGAGGCAGTGATTTATCACAACAGTTGAGGGTGAGAGGAGGAAGACAGACAAGTACTTTAAAGCCATTTCAGAGTAAGTCAAAATTTCTAAATAAATAACCTCAAATTTTGAGTTATTAACCCACCTATGATGACTTACTCTAAGTATTTTTTTTTTCACTGGCAGAAACAAGTTTCCACACATGAAACCTCTGCAAAAACATGGTGATCAAAGTTTTTTCCTTTAAACTAACTGGTACCGGAGAAAATATTTTAGTCCAATGAAATACAAATAAAAATTAAACTTAAGAAAAAAAAGAAATCTTAACTGTGTGTACTTAAAATATACATAAACGCAAAACTCTTAACTCTGATAGTGATCTACAGATAATTACGAGCTAGAACAGCAGCCAAAATTCAATCCATCTGAAATGTGTTATATGTATAATTGAACTTAAGTACTTTTTATTTCAAGCTTGACGTATCAGAATTTCAAAGCGACTGTCATAAAGACTTGCCACATTTAATGGGACCTGTTCACCTTACTGTACTGCACTTTCATTAACTTTACAGCCTCAGACTAAGCACTAACATTTTGACAAGATGTTTCTGAGATAAATAGGATTCACAAAAAGGCTATCATTGATAATTAATATATATGGATATATATTAGAGAAAACCTAACCACATAAAGCTGATTCTTTAGGTTTGTGATCACTATAAAATAGCACCGTATATATCTTGAATCCCTCCACTTGTATCTTTAAACTCCTTCTGCTTCACGGTGTATTTCACTACAAAGCAACATGTGTTACTTTATGTGTGTTGTTATTTTTATTAATCTTCTATTATAATATTCTTTTTTAAAGGAATTCATTCATTTACTATAGTGTATACTCATTTTGATCTTGTTTATTGGTGATTTTTTTAACCTAGAAATAAAGCAAACATCACACATTACGAACTGAGGAATAACTAGTAGTGGTTCAGTGTATCTTAATAACATTTTGAGTTTGTTCATTATTAAAACAATACCTTATAATATCTTACTTTTAGCATTCCTTTGCAAAGTCAGGCGTCTTTAATTAAAAAAAAAAAGAAGAAGAATATTTCAAAAAATGTGAAACTCGGGATAGAGCTGAGGAGAGGCAGAGGAACCAAGTCCAACTTTAATGAAACATTTATTCTGAACATTGTTATTCTCCAAACATTCCTATTAATAAATCAGAACCGCTTCTGTTTCCAGACTTCCTAATCATCAACAAAATTAAAGACAGGAACAGGTCTGGCAGGTGAACTTGGGGTCATTCAGAAGAACAGATGACTCTTAATATTCATCACACTGAAACTGCAGAAGTCCTGAACAGATGAGCCACAGCTGACCTCAGTCAAAGAGCTCGTCAAGGACACTGACTGAGGTGTGACGTGTGGAAGGCTGCAAGCAAACAAGTTTTAGTTTTCAAGGTATGTAGTCCTTAATCTAGATTTAGGTTTATGTAACATATTTGTATACAAAGGGTATAAATATAGCACTAGAAGCAAAGCAAAGTTGACCAGGTGCTGTATAAACCGATTACAGTCATGAGAGAAAGTAGAGTACATATGATGCATTTTTTTTGTTCTTACCAGTGTGTATGCAGTGTCAGAGTCACTTTGATATTCTTCAAGCTCGTCCTCATCCCTTTCTGAGACGTCGTCTTCAATCAGGGAAAGCCTGCGAAGCGCACACACACACACACACAGATCCACTCTGTGATTATTTCAATTTGAAAATAGCTTTTGTACAATGAAACATATTCACAATTTAATAGTAAGTATGAAACAGTCTAAAAATCAGCCTTACAAGTTGAGATGGGAGTTCAGGTCTTGCTGCCTTGCTGCAGAGAGGGTGTTCTTGCTGGACGAAGCCAGCCGTCTTTTGCTGGGTTTCACTTTTCGCATTTGTAACCTGGAGAGCAGCAGAAGACAGTTTTCCAACTTCACTGACTACCTGCTGTATTCTGTGTCTATGATTATGCATTAATACACAGGGGAAATTAAATTTGCTGTTTCATCAGCAAAACTCTGCAGGAGCTTTAATCTTCCTTCTTTTGCTGATTTCCTTTTTGACCAGTAACACAGCACACAGAAAAGACCAGATACTGACTAGATACTGACTAGTACTGATACTGACTGGCTGGTAGACTCAAAGAAACCATCTAACCCATGGCAGTAATTTACAAATGCTTGAATCAGAGAAAAGATACTGCAGACATGCTGGTCATAAAATTTTACTTACCCTGGGGAGAACTCATCCTCTGACTCTGGCTCAGTTAAGCTGCTGCGGATATCCGACTCCACGGCTCTTGGTTTCCTGGATGCCATCCGCTTGGCGGGCTGCTTCTGGACAGTTGAGGTATGGGCTGGGGTGTGCAGGCTGCTCTGGATGCTAATGTTGTCCAACCAGGATCCTCTGGCAGTGGTGGACGCTGAACCTGCAGGAGAGACAAGTCACCACACAAGGTTACTGATGATGATGCTTTAATTAACAAGGTAAAGTAGCAAATTCGCTTCCTGCAGAATTCAGCAGATTCACAAACACAAATGTAGATGTGAAGCAAAAATACCAAAGAATAAATGTTTTTAAAGCTTTAGAAATGTGAAGTGATAATTTTACATCACCGTATTCTGAACAACTATGACTGTAGCCCACCAGTCAAAGTTATAAAAGCGATTTTAAAGACAAAACTTAGATTAGATAAAACTTTATTTATCCCGAGGGAAATTCTTTTAAAGGCTGCCAGACGATCCAGCGCCATCATGCACCCCTTCCGACCATACATAGAATACACAACATAACATTGGGAAGACAGGTCAGAGAGGTACGAAAAACAATGGAAACACACAAGGAGTATACAGGAGTTAACCCATGTAGACAGCAGCCCGTTCCTGCTACCAGTCTTCCGGCGCTGGACAGATCCGCCTGCCTATTTCGGGTGGGAGTAAGCGCTCGGCGGAGTTGGGAGGGGGGTGGGTGCGTGTCTGTGTCAGTGTACATGCATATGTGTGCATGTGTATCCCGTGTTCAGCTGAGAAAAAGTGTCACCACGCCCGGTTTAGCGAAGGTCAACAGTCTCCAGTGGATCCAGGTGGCCTTGAAGGAGGAACAAAGAGTTCCAGACAGTCCTGTTATCAGGGGAGAATTTTTGTTATTCCAGTCAGCTTCGACCTTGGCGGGCCTCCAGCTGGCGCCAATGGGATAGCCGCATGAGTGAAGATGGTGGTTGTTTTGGTTAGTGCGACCAACTGCATCCAATTTTTACTGTTGGTCTAATGTCCGTCACTGGTCACCAGTTCTCTCAATTCCCGTTGCAGAGCCGTGAGCTTCTCCAAGACCTTCCCATACGCATTCAATAAACACAGTCTGAGTACTCACAGCCCTGCCCATCGTCAATCATCTCGGCCAGCCTTGTGAAGTTTTGAACAGCTGTAGCCGCTTCTTGTTCTTGATAAGCCAGGTCCAAGCCAGCTCCGATCAGCCAGAACTCTGTTATCGTGGTTCGAATTGGTAGATGTCGTTCACTGTCCTCCATCGAGAGTGTCGCCAGACACACGACGCAACCGACCATCGAGTATCCGGCAGCAACCATCTCCACAAGACAATCTGGCTCTCCCGAGACCAGGATTCTCGTTGAGAAGAGGGTGTCAATTTTGTTATGGGACCAGTTCATCAATTCCATAATTCTTTAGATTTTAGAGAACAAGACTGAGAGACTCTCTGAGGGTTAGAGTGAGACGAGACTAGACAAAGACATGAGAAGCCAAGCAGGAAAGATAAGGGAGGGAGAGGGAGAGGGAGAAAGATGCAACCGCCTCCGTCAGAGCCAAACGAGAAAGCGTTTGCGATTCAGTTTGATAGATATTTGTGAAAAAAGGATCTAAAATGTCCAGTTTTGCACTGTTACTCTGAACGGTACACAGTCATTACAACAATTCCTGGACTCAAATTCAGACCAACTACAGACGTTACTAACCAACCAATCCAACAACAGAAAGAAAATGGCTACACTTGGTTCATGTGCTAAAAGAAAAAAATTATATTCTTGTTATCATAATTGATTATGTTGAACAATATCACTAATTCATCCTTTATACTGTAATTTGTTGAGGAATCCATGCACTGAAAATAATGGTTTGGTTTGAAATGACTGCTTTGCTCTAACATTGGGGTACCTCATCCCTCAAATATTAATCAATCCATTTTCTTTCACTTATCCAGTTACATGGGGCGAAAGGCAGAGTGCAACCTGGAGAGCTAGCCGGTTCATCTCAGGCCTGCCCCAGAGAGACAAAGAGAGGGCACATGGACAACATGCAAACTTTGTTGCTGTAAGGTGGTAGTGCGAACCAGTGCACCAGTGTCAATTTTTAAAATCAATTTGTACATAACCTCCTTGGCGAAGAATAGCTAATACTGGAAATAATAATGAGACACTGCTTAGGATTAAAGAGCACTTCCTTGCATTAAATCATATCCAATAATCTTATACCTCTCCTCACCCTCGCCTCTGATCATAAGACAGGGTAAGACAGAATTTTTCATTAGAGGTCTTCCCTTCTCTTCTAAGCGTTTAAAAAAAATATATATATATTGCTGTTATGATGTAGAGTATATCCATGCAGAGTGTTTTGTGTAGTATGTGCATCACCCTGAGCTGTGGTCCTCCTGCGTTTCACTACAGGCCTGTCATGAGAAGGGACTTCGTCACCTCCCTCCTCCTGTTCGATGGCTTTAGAGGTGGAGCGAGCTTCCAAAGAACGCTGATACAGTTTGAGTGACGGCCAGGAGAGGGCAGCACTGGGACATGCCGATTTCAGAAACTCAGCACTGGGAGGAGATGACAGACAATCAGGATGGGACAAAGACTGAGGAAACCTTTGTTTGTATTTCATTTTCAGTTTCACTGGATTTGAGCAAATAATAGTGAATCTGAGTTAAATGAATAATGTGATTAATGCACTGACTATATAACAAGAATGAAGACATTGTTTTCTTTTGTTTTAGCAGTAATATAATAATTCATGTGGATTCATGATATCACAAATATTTTCTCTCAGACTGTTGTAACATTCAGAAGTGAGATTTTTTCCCTCCGTGTGTATAGCATACACAAATACATGTGCAGAAAAGCTGCGGTGTTACGACTGAGCATGTCTGTGTGTTTTTGCTTCTCACAGCTGGGCGCGGTCCGGCTGCAGTAACTTAAAACTGAACTCGCTGAGGATCTCCAAGAAGGCCACATTTGGATTTGGCTCCTCTCCCTCCTGTGGGTCCCGAAATGCAAAACGTATGCCGTCCCTGATAGAAAACAACACAAACAGAATCTCTTGACAAAACGAACAACCATAGTGTGAAAAATACTGCGACTACTCTTTACAATCCTCAAATCTGATGACTTCTTATTAGCTCTGAGTTAATTATTACACAAGATTTCTGTTGTGGAGTAGCGTTGTCCTATGTGCAGCTATAGCCACTTCTAAAAAGGCTATCATAGAAGTAACAGAAAAAATAAATAAATAGGTAAACTAGGTCACGGCAAGGATGGCCTGTGTGCGTTTGTCAAGAGAAACGTGTGTTACTGACATGTGCAGGGCCACCAGTGGTTTGCGGGCACGTAGAAGATCAATGCCAAAGCTCATGGCAAGCCTCTTGGCCAAGTCTCTAATCTCAGTGAGATTCTGCCTGCTGCGGTGCTCCGTGAGCATCTCTGAGAACAGCTGAGCACACACAGACATGTTGCATAAAAGGCACAATATATATCTGGATATGCACAAATAAATTTTGTCTGTTGGTTAGCTGCAAACTTTTAAGTAATTCAAGTACTGGCTGTAATTATAGAAAAGAACTCCCACATAACCCACGAAAATGAAGAACATGTGTTTTAATTTCAAATTAAGAGACAGTAAATATGTGCAGCTGGTTATCTAAATTGGAAAAACAACTCAGCATGTACTTCAGCTAACACACAAAGTCACAAAGTTTATTGTGTATGTGACACTCATCCTTGCAAACAAAAATGTCACAGAGATGGAGCCCCGTGTACTTTAACATTTGTCAGTTTTCGTTAGGTGTTTTATAAAAAAATATTTTTATGTGAAAACTGAGGGAATTAATCGTCAGACTACTGTAATGTGCTTAAGTGACAAATGAAATGATAAACAGTAATACAAACTGTGGGAAACTGTGAGCAGTGTACCCACGAATACACAAAACCAGTTAACTGGCTATTTTTATAGTGAAGAAAACTAACTCTATTATGCTTCGATTGGATAAGTCACAGCAAATCTAAAATATTGTTTGATTTATGACTCCCAAGTCGAAGAGTTTGAAAGCATCTACCTACCATGTACCTACTGCTGACTGAAACACTAATAACTTGGTGTTGTTTTTAGAAGACCAGCATGCACTTTTCATCTCACCTCTCTCCTTCGGTGCCCCCGCTGTGAGCCTCCCACACTGTGCCAGGGAGGCGCACTGCACAGTTTGATAACCTCTACACTAAATACAAAAGATTACAGTGACATGTAAGCGCACACCTGCTGCAGACTCAGACAGACGGTCTTGGCGCTCTGCACGGGGTTGATGAGCTTGCTCTTGCTCAAAGTCTCTTTGATGATGTCACCAAAGTCCTTGAAGTACTAGGAGAAAAAACAAACAAACAAACAAACCAAAAAACAGAAAAACATCAAATCTATTTAATTAATAGCTCTGCTAAATGTCTGAAAAAAAATTAATCGGACCCACTCTGTTCTAGTCACCTGTGCCTCTTTTAGCAACCGTTCTCTCTGACTCATTCCCAGCACCTCGGTGGTTCTAAAACAGATTTTCTCACCCTCCTCCACTCTCTTACACATCCTCTCCATTATTACTTTTTTATGAATCTGCTTCCTGTCTTTCTATCCCAATTAATTCCCCCAAAGAATGTCAGTCCAACAACTGATCTCTAATTAGATTACTAAAGTCACAACTTTACCTTTTAACACATTTTGCCTACATTCACGCACGACTGTGATACAGAAACAGTAAGAATTGTAATATGTGTGGATATAATGTGTGTGTGTGGTCATATATAATAGGCTGGGCTGATGAAACCCATCAATCCCTCCACCTTGCTGTAGTACTTGAAGACATCTGTGGCAGCAGTGAGGTCTAGCACCCCATAGATGACCAGCTTACAGTAGCCAGCAAGATGGTTGCGCTTCTTCTGAAGAAGACTTATCTTCATCTCCTCCTCGTCCTCAGCTAAAGAGGACAGCAAGGGTGGCAGAAAGGAGGAGTTAAAACCAAAAAAATGCAGAGACAGAGGGAAAGCGCACTGTGGGGTCTATAAGAGCATGAATGAAAGAGATATTTGGCAGAACATCATAAAATATGGAAAAGAAATTAGGTACAGAAGAAGACTTAAAACAAGACATCAAAAACTATAGCCACAGGCAGTGATGGGTAAAGTACTCTGGGTAGCTTCTGGCAGTGTTACAACTACGCAGTTTCCAAAATATCGCACAAGCTAAGAAAAACTACATCCCTTTCATTATTCAGTTCATTCTGACATCTGCTAACAGTGTTGTCACTTTGTCAACACTGGCTGACAAAGCGACAAATTGCTTCAGAAAAGTATCACAGTTCATGCAAACATTTATTGAGAGTAGGCGTACATTTTTCAGTTGGTGTCAAGATACCATCGAGCTCGACGTCTTCGGTGTCAGTGAAGACGTAGTCCAGAAGGAAAGAGGCCAACTCGGAGCGCAGAGAATCAGATGGCAGGTGGGCCAGCGCCTGGAGGGCGAGCTCGGAGCGGACTGAACCCACACTGTACAGCAACAGCAAGTCACATAACAGCTCAAATGCCTGTAAGAGAAAGTCAAACAGAATTTATTTTATCCAAATATCAAGACCCAGATCTATATGACTCCAAGATTAAATTGATGAATAACTATGTAGCTTGTAAAAAACATAGACTATAAATCTGATTATATTTGTCTATATGATGAAGACAAAAAGAATAACATGATAAATTAACATATATATCTGTTTTAATACATAAGCATAACAAACAACCGTGCCAGGCATGACTAATTTTGTAAATGGTGAGCCAAACTAGAGTCAAAAAGGAAGACAGACCCCGACTTCCTTTAAGGTGGCACTACCGTGTTCCTTAGTGTCATCGACCGTCACAGATCGTGTCTGGTTGGCCACAGGTATCAGGACAGGACTTTACTAACCTGAGTGTGATGCAATGGTGGCTGCATGCGTCGTTACATACAGGCCCAACATGTTTGAGTAAAACTTATTTAGTGTGTTTTGTGCTCTTCACTAAAGTTTGATATTTTAAAAGCCAAAATTTACTATACATCCCAGTCTAATTGGACTATGCTTTTTTTTTTTTT
>VOQK01028029.1:14058-47836 GCA_015052645.1 Benitochromis conjunctus
GGATGAAGCATATGTTAAAGTTTTCAGCTGGAGGAGATGACCCCACTCATGTTTTGCAGTTAATTCTGTAGACCTTACCATACAGTAGGATTGGTAATTTTTACAAACTTTATTTTCTCCTCAGTTTCAAAGGATGAGGATGTGAGGCCATTAAAGAACTGTAAAATGATGTAAGCAAACGATGCCAGCTGTGAAATGAAGTTACTGAGCTCACATTTTATTGACACTACTTAAAATGAGCTGACCCTGTCAAAGTTATCCTGTAGTTAAGATAGTTTTGACACATAAATCCAATGTGTATTTCGTGATTTGATCAGAGGAAACAACCTCTACAGTATGCCTTTCACTTCCAAAGACAGAAGACAGTCATTTTGTGTTGTCAAAAGACAACAGTTCATCTCCCTATGATTTTTTTTTTTCCAATACGAGGCATCTGTACAGGAGCAAATCTATAGCGGTGACATACCGTGTGGAATTAAAATAAAAACACTTAAAAGATAAAAGTCACATTTGGGTTATCAAAATAAATGGATGGGATGACATGTGACCTTGTGTTGATTCATTGTGTTTTCACAGGAAACCAACTCTAAACAGCTGCAGCCTGTGCCTGAGGTGGGTGGTAATACATTACATTTACTCCTCTACATTTACTTAAACAGCTCTTCTCAGTAAATTGCGCTTGTTTTAATGCCACTTAGCTTTCAGTATGTACACCTAGTAACATTTTAACGCAGTAATTGTTAGATCATTTTTTTGTGTTATAAGTGCTCTTTAGTGAAAGCATTAGTACAACAGTATTTTGTTGCTTGCATGCTGTGTGCTGTAGCAAACAGGCCTGTTCATGCAGGAGGCCAGAATTCAGATTAAGCTTTTTGAGCCTCACAAAAGACTTGTTGGCTGTCCATAGCAGGAGACAAGCCATCCTCAAGCAGGAACAGATAGCAACACAATGATGAGACTTATTTTCTCGACTAAAACTGTACTCCATGTGCCTCACATAATAAAGGGCTTTTACTTCTAACTGACAAGAATTAAATGACTAGAGTAACATGAAGACCACTTTCAGTGTCTCTTTGGTTCTCACTGGTCTTCAGAAGGACTGAAATCAAAAATGCTGTTTAACCTTTCATTTGTCACTTGTACCTTAGTCAAAAGCTGTTTTCACATGAACGTTGGACAAAATCGGGGGAATCAGATCATGATATTTTCCACAGCTGTCTTAAAAATGCCCTTTAAAATGGTCCACTTCAGATACATTTACACCAGCTGGACAGAGTGCACAGCAGGCAGCACATATGACTGCCAGTGACTGCACTGAATATTAGCCTCACTGTTGACACATAGGTGCGGTCCGAAATGACAAATAATCTGCACTCAAAAACTGGCAGGTTTAATGCCTGATCGTTTGAGCTTTTCCATCCACCTCTGTCAGGTCATGATACACTTCAAAAACATCGGGGCCGCCGTGCATGCGTGGTGCTAAAATGGCCACACTAAGACTGCAGCTATTTCAGCTTATACCTGGGTATTACATCTAATGAGTACAGCATACTGAGACAAACTAAACAATCTCATTTAGAATTTCAATTACACACTTCATTTACAACAAGAACCTCCCACTATGCTCTTGATCAGAGAGCATGTAGGATGCTTGATAAATAAGTTATTAAACAAAACGTGGAGGCAAAATCCCTTCTGCAAAAATCAAATTCACAAGGCACTGCGCCCTGAAACTAAAGCAAAGCTCACATATTAGATCAGCTGACCCTAAAGACATATTACATCTTCTGCCTTCTCAATTATCAAATCATTTTAGTCCTCTATTTCCTGCTGGGCTTGTGGGAGGGAGACTTTTTGACACTGAACCTGATCCGATTACAGAGATGAGCGAGAAGTGGATAACATAGCCGTCTGCAAGGCTGCAAACCATGTTCAAGTGCAGAATTTGTATCTTTTGCATCTGAGAGAAAAAGAGAGACACCCTCAAGTATATTCTGAGAATCTGAAGTTTTATCAAAACACCATCAACCCCAGTGAGGAGAATCTGTTTATAACAAAACACAGGGAAGGGGATAATGAGATTAAGGGGCAGGTGGATAAAGACAAGAAGAATAGTAAAAGGAAAAAAGGTGATATGAAAAATGCAACCACAAGGCAACAGTGAAAAGGCCACATCTTTCAGCCATCTTCAACTATCAGCTATTCTGTAAGCGCTTAAATAATAAGGTGTAACGCAACTGCTTTGGGAGCGAGGTCAAAACACCTTCCAAGCTGAGAAAAAAATACAAACCACATAAGCTAAAACCACAGTTCAGTTGCTTCTGATTTCTCACTTATATACACATTAAATATACAAACTTATATAAAGCTAATTCAGAGATTAACACAATATTCTCATCTTGCTACAGGTCAAACAGGAACATACAGTACAACCCTCAAGTTTCTTTTACATAACTATATGATTACATACAAGCTAGTAAAACTTATCTCAATTGAATTTTAGTAATAAAACACTTTTGGATCCCATGACTGGGATTCAATAATCATTTTTATCAGTTAGGAAGGTATAAGGATACTACTTGTACTCTCTGCAACGAAAAAAGAGACTACACTGCACAACAGTGTATATGTCAGATGCTCTTCTTAAAAGCTGCTATGTTGTTTGTGGCCATCCAGCCGTACACAATAAGAGGCTTTTGGGTAGGCAAGCCTTCTTCTTTATTGTCAGCCATAAGTGGGGTACTGTACTTACAGCAACTCTGTGGTTTCTGCTGAAACATTGCAAGCTTTTATCAGTTCCCCGTTATGCCCCCCGCCCCTCCAAGTTTCTCAACCATGATCATATTCCCATTTGTCCTTTTTCACTGCACACTCTTTCTGCATTCTCCCTTTTCATTTCTGCTTTTATTGTGCTTCATCTCCCTCTGTTTCTCCTTTCTCATTCAACCCAGATAATACCACGTATTAAGATCTACTACCTCTTCAACACCATAAATCCCATCTAAAGCTATGCACAGGACACGCAGCAAAATGCAACAATGTGAATAAAGAGATGGGAGGAAAAGTGAAGTAGAAAGCGTCTTTTCATCCTACTTATTCTATTATTTATCCCTAAACAACACACTCTCATCAGTGGGTGGGTGTATCATGGCCAATCTTAAGTTGGGTAAGTACTACTGTGTACTCCAACGCACGCACTATAATTGAAGGCGGGGGAAGACAGTGGTGGGGGACCACCCCAGTATATTTTCTGATTTATTTCAGTAGCTCACAAGGGCCGCAGAGCAGAACAAGCACTAGCATCACCAGCTGCTGTTCAAAATGGCAGAGAGAGTTCATCCTTATTGAGGCACTTATTGTTGCATCAGCATCAGAATGTATTTGTTTATATTCATTTATGTGCACACATGCTTATGCATGCATATATGTGCAGCCTGTCTCATTACACCCACATTCTCTTTCCGTTGGAAACATGGCACGATTATGAAATTCCTCCCCTGCTATTTTTTTTTTCAAATATATGCAACGTTGCTCTAATTCTCAGCGTCTGACTTTTCCTAAAATTGTGTTAAGAAATGTTCCCTATTATAAATTGCCCAGATGAAGTCAAATTTGAAAAATCATTTATAGTTATCGTTGCCAGCAGGTACAATTTACCCTGACTGTGCCTAGACCTTTTATTTGGGACATCTTGCATCATGACATGAAACAGCAGTTTCTCACTTGAAGGGCGGCCTGTCCACTGAGCACCACAGGAGGACTAATGATTTGCCATTTGCACCATGGCCGGGACCATCACCATTGTTGAGCGGGCTATTTTAAACATGCTTGAAACCCAGTATGTCAGCAGGGTTGACATCAGTAATAATTAAGAAGACATTAGATTCAACAGCATATACTGCATTGGTCTCCAGCAACCATTTAGACAAAACTGAGGCCTCTTTCCTTATGGAAATTGTGGTTTGAGTGCACAGAATGTGAGAAAGTGACGATGACAAGTTGACAATTTCTTTAAATTTCGTGCTATTTGGTGAAAAAAGCAGATTCATTTGCATATTTAAATATTTTGTGCTGATATTGCAACAACCTTTGTGCCAACTTTTGTGTTTATGAAAACCAAAGCCTTTATGATGTCTCCATGTAATTACCGTGTACGACACAAGTCACAGGAAAATCTTCAGTATGGACAAGAGAACGTGAAAATGTAAATCAGGATTGCACTTGCTCAATGAAGTATGTGAAGAAGGATTTGAATCCATTGTGAGCAATCCAAAAACATCACCACACACAGACCTGCTCGAGGCAACAGTTGCCAACCTTTTGTTTTTATGAATACCTCTTGCCCTGCTCTAAATCGGTTAAAAAAAAAAA
Organism: Benitochromis conjunctus; assembly: GCA_015052645.1. Lineage (NCBI taxonomy): Eukaryota > Metazoa > Chordata > Actinopteri > Cichliformes > Cichlidae > Benitochromis > Benitochromis conjunctus. The sequence continues at coordinate 18,430 of VOQK01028029.1, forward strand.
CAACACATCCTAGTTTTAGATCACTTACACTGTTTTCTTGTTTTCAAATCACCCCCACACACACAAGTGCAACCCAGTTCAGAAAACACAAATACATATTGTAAGAAGTGTTATATAAATATAGTTTATTATTAAATCATTTCATTCCAATAGCAAATACAAAGGGCACTGCATTTATTTAAGGATACCTTTACTCGAGGAAACCGAGAAAAGTTTCAACTATTTGTATACTTGAAACTATGTTTTGATAGTGGTTAAAAAACTGGGAGGGCACGGAGTGCACGAGGAGTGTGCAGGTGAGATTAAGCGTCTATGTGTATGTACGAGTATGTAGGTGCTTGTGTACAAAGCAGGAAAACAGAGGAAAGCGAAAGAGGCAACAGATAAGCACATTGCCAAACTGAAAAAAATGTGCAATGACAACCTTACACACGCCTTCTCCTCCTATACCCAACCCCCGGCTCCCTTCACCGCCACACACACCTGTATCATCTCTGAAGTACTTCCTGGCATCCCCATTAGTGGCTCCACTAGCAGCAGTCAATAGTGCTAACCTTTGGTGCTACACACACACACACACACACACACCTACACATACACACACACGCACACAAACAACCTCTCAGTCCTTTAGCTGTAATGCTCTGTAATCATTGTGCTCCCAGCTCCATGTGCACAGATAAAGCCTTAATGTCATCACACATCACACACACATGCACACACACCCTGTTTGTTAAGATAACAACATAATGCCATCTCTGTCTGGTGATAAAGTTCAAGGAGAAAACTAGAGCCAAGCCCTTGAAGGGCCCTTTTAAGTTCACTGGAAAATGGTGGGCAGAAAATGCTATCTCTCCAGGTAAGCGTGTGTGTCTGCTTGGTGTCACACCAAACAGACACACACAGAAAGTACAAATATTATGACATAACCTCAAAGGGACATGAACCTTCAATAGACCCTGCAGCGAAGCAATACTGTAATTATCAACCTCAAGGCTTTATGATTTGGGTTATTTTGTTGCGGCCATGTAGTGCAGGTGGTGAGAAAGATTGCTTTGCTGCGGCAAAATAATAAACACACACACACACGCGCGCAACGTGCACGCGTGCACAGACACAATAAAAACAAACTCCTGCTTTTTTTATGCACTGCTGGGTTGGCACAAAAGATACACACACCACAATTTAGGTTGTTTGTGGTAAATGTTCTCCATCAGAAGGCTCAGGATGTTACAGTAGAACTGCACACTGACAGCCTATCCCCGAGGCTTGAATTCACACCGCAACCCTATACATGTCATAAAAACAGCATTCCCCCTAAAAGTGCTGTTCATCTTTTCCATCATAGTCCGAAACCAGTGATGAGCGGTAGATTGGAGAGCTAAAATGTGGGGTCGGTTTTGTCTATGGCAACGTTGCAGCTGCACAAGCAAAAGTGGTAGACAGACAACCTCCAGAGAGTGATCTAGAAAACTGCAGTAGAGGAAGAAGTCCAAAAGTGCATATGAAGACGTTTAAAGAGAGATTGCACAATAAATGTTTTTCTTTCTTTTTGAGCCCGACACACAAATGAAGCTGCGGCTCATTTAAGTCCTCCACTAAATCCACAATAAACCAGTGTTTGGTTTTCATTATTATTATTATTATGTCTAGCATCACATCTTCACTGTCTTGGAGTTGTGGGAAGCAATGACACATGTACAGCTCACTTTATGTACTCATGTGAAAAACTAAATATACCCCATGATTCACTAGCTTGCAGGGCCACCTTTTGCAGCAATGACATCAAGTAAACAATTTCAGAGTCTCTCACACCCTTATGGAGGGATTTTGGCCCCACTCTAATTTAGAAAGTTACTTGAGGTCATTGAGGTTTACAGACATTTGTTTCCGTACAGTTCTCTCGAGGTCCTACCACAGCATTTTGATCGGGTTGAGGTCTGTATTCTGGCTGGGGCATTGCAACACTTTGACTCTTTTCTTTTCCATGCATTCTCTTACAAATTTGTTGGTATTGCATCATCCAATTTGGGCCAGTCTTGCGCCCTTTGGTATACAGAGGAGTTCATGGACAACAGTATGACTGCAAGATCGCCAGATTCTGTGACTGCAAAACAAGCCAAGATCATCACCCTTCTACCACTGTGCTTGACAGTTGCTATGAGGTGTTTGCACTGACATCTTGTGTTTGGCTTTTGTCAAATGTGGCGTAGTCCTGAGGATTTTGTTCCAGAAGTCTTCAGACACAAGCCGTGCTTATTGTGTTTGTTTGTTTTTAGAAAGGAGAGACTTTCTTCTGACAACCCTTCTAAAACAGGTCATATTTGTTCAATCTTTTTTTAATTGTGCTGTCTTGAACTTTAACATTAAACATGCTAAACGAGGAATGTGTTGTGTAAGGTTTAGCTATTGGATTTGCCGTAATTTCTCTAAGCATTTCACAGTCTGTGACCTTGAGGTGAATCTGCCGTAATGTCCACTTCTGGGAAGATTGTGGCATTGTGTACTGTACACACATACATGAGTGCTCCAGACCAACTGCCAAAACGTAAGCTTTTATAGAGGTGCCCACACTTGCCGTTTTTCAACTAATCAAGTGCATTTCTATTAGCTTGTATCATTCCAGAAACAGTAAGAATGTACTTTGTTTATCATAGGACTGTAGTTCTAAAATTTTCAAAATGTACACCTACAAAAATATTCGAAACAACTAAAGTTGCTTGAAAATGTTCTTGTTCACGTGACTGTATGTTGCAGATCCGCATCCTTTGACTACAGGAAAGATGAAAGTCATAGAACTTGCCAGATATTTCAACAGTCTTCCAAGACTCATTTATCAAAAAATGTCATTGTGGCCATTTTGGCCAATATTATGCTGTGTGGTCTTTTCTTTCATCTCTTTGGGGAACCACTGAAAAACTGGCTGTGTATGTATGTGCTTGATGACACAATCTAAATGTCACTTCACGGAAGGAGGAACACCTAAATGCAGCGCTTTATTCACCAAGACAAATTTGTTTGTATGTGTTGACTTTTATTGACTCTCCTTTGTTCTTCCTCCTTCAGCGTACGAGAGCACATCTGTGTGTTTTCTATCGCTGTGTGTTTACCTCATCTCCAAATGTTCACCCTTCACATTCTACATCATCTGTTTATATCTAGTTTTCTGCATCTTCTCTCTGAGTCACTCTTAATCATTCTTCCAGTGACCTGTACCAAGAAGTAAATACAATTTTTACAGTCATGAAAGTGCCAGGCATGTAATATTAATCAGAACTAACCTGAATAATCTATATTGTAACTGACGGAAACTCAATAAGTTTCTGTCTTCCCTACAATAACTTAAATCACCACATCTCTACTCCTCTTTATATCTCACCCCCACACGCTGCTTTTTCTACCAGAGTTGCTCTCTCAAGTTCTTTTTCATTCTCCTTTCTTTACACACCCACCTCCTTTTTGCAATAGTCACCTTTACATAACTTTGCTTCAGAAAATAAACTTCAGTGCCCTTCACTCAACCCTTTTTCCTCCACACTATTCCATCAAGATCTCCTTTCCTATTTTTTACACCGTCTGCTACATGTCCCATAATTATAAGGGTCAACGTTTGCTCCTCAAGCTCCATTGCCAAAGTAAAGATGCCAACAGAGCAGCAATCTGTGTGTAATGCCAACATGAAGAAAATCTAAATAAGTCGAACAACTCACTCAAACTACCCACAAATCATCGTGATAATAACTGTCATTTTCTAACCTTCAATTTTATCTTGACAAGGCCCAGCAATATTTGAGTGGTTAATATGGGAGACATTCAGTAAAAGTTTACTTTAGAGGGAGAGAATACAAACTGGTGCCCTTCATGTGTCAGTAAGCAAAAAGCGAAAGAGGAAGCACGTGGGAAGATACGAAAAATGGGATTATATTGAAGTTTATTTTCAACAATATTGAGTCGCAGTTTATGTATTTCTGTGCCGGCATTTCTCCAAAACCCTTTAATTTCTTGTACTACTTGATATTTAGTCAAATAGTCCAGTAATACTGTGGTTCTCAATATAATTAACAATTACTGTGTCAGTCAGCCAGAGTATGAATCTACACCAAAGTTATTAAATCAAACCACTGAATGCATTCATGAATACGCTCAGATTAGCCACTATATCAATCTATCTTGTAAATCGATGCATAATGAATGCTTGCTTAGGAGTTCTCTTTCATTCCAAATATAATATAAAAAATGAAATATAATTTACATGTAACATAATATGTCCTGCAGGAAATGTTGTCTTTTTTTTACTGTAACTGACAGCACACATTGTCTCTCACAAGCATATATTTCACGGCCCTTTGGTCCAAAAAGAATCAGGGTAATTTATTATAAATTGTGGAAAATTCATATGCAGAGTGTTGATGAGAAAATACATATTCATCAGTGGCAATGGAGCGGGGCAGAATCACAACACCTGATTTAAGGCTCCATTTGCAGTGGAAACCTCTTAATCCCGTCCCCTCGGGGATGATTACAGCAAATGAATTAAAGGGGACACATAATGCACATTTCCAGGTCCATATTTTCATTCTGGTGTGCCACTGGTGTATTTTTTCCATGAATTACAGTTTTTAAAAAACACATTTATCTTAACATGGCCTTCATGTATTCCCTTGGCTCAGCCTCTGTGCAAAAAGAAAAAAAAAGCCACTGAAGTGTAATTGTCTGTAAGTCTACAAGCCAGTAAGTCCAATCTATTCTGATAAGCCGACTTTTAAAACTTGCCCTTGTTTAGGCACAAAAGTATAAGAGATTCTTTGTACAAACCAAAGTTAATGCTTTATTCTACTGTGGCGAATAAAGTCACAGATTTATTGCAAAATGAATGCTGCACAAACGCTCAGAGTCATGATTCAATCAATTTAAAATGACCAATTCTATGCTTCTCCTCACTGAAATCAAAACAGATAAAAATTCTCAAAACATTTGTCCTTTGGTAAAGTATTGTTCACTGTCAGCAGAATTTACAATGAATGAATTGCCAATGATTAAAAAAAAATCCTATAACAAATTCCATTGTGGCTCATGACCTGAATTTCACCCACCGTCACCCCTTTCAGAAAGGCAATTGTTCTCACCGTCTCTCATTCCACTATTTCTCTGACTGTTATTTCTGATAATGCGTACCATTATTTTAAACTGGTAAAATCAGCCCCAACTATAAGTCATTATTTGATATAATAGCTTTTTTTAAAGGCTTTTTGTTTGATAAAACTGTACATTTAATATACCTGTTTCATCGCAGACATTTTGACTCATTACAGCGAGAAAGCACAGTTGTAATAATGATGGCTCATTAATATGGTTATATTAAGCGGCCAAGACATGACAGTGAATCTGTATGCACCAAGGAAGGGCCTGCCTCAGTGGAACACAGCCATTATTACTACCCTCTGCTTTCCCTACTGTGATAACTGAAGACATCTGCTGTGAAAAGGGTTTATATAAGCATGTGGATGTATTTTAAATAAAAGAGTCAGAGGAAATCAACATCTACATCTAAAAGTCCAACTTTTCTACCATCTCATAAGCTGCACAGCTGATGAGTCACTTAGGTATTCTTATGCTATTTGCCAGCATAAACTCTGATACCACACAAAATAATACCAAACAAAGTGTAACAGAGGTAAATGTTGTACATACAGTAATCACCTGTGAAATGTCAAGATGCAGCCAACCAAATTTTATCACATTAACCTTAAAGAATTAATTATTTAAATATGTGTCTGTCTGTCACCTTATATTAGTCATATCTTCCATCTTTTTTACATATCTTAAGTCACTAATAGTTTCAGAGCTCAATGAGCTTTGTTTTTGGACAGGCCGTCAGTTGCCACATGCTGCTGCTGTTCCTGAGGGCAATTACAGCCAACTACAGTGCTTAACAAATTTATCAGATCACAACCCAATATAAGGTTTATGCGACAGGTGCAATAAATGAAGCAGTATTGGTAATTACCAACATCAATTTTTGTTTCTGTAATGGTTAAACAAACAATTTGAGCGAGTTCATGATCAAAATGATATTTTTAATGCTAAAATATAATCGTTGTTATCCATAAATGTTCAAATGTGTTGTTTTACAAAAATCCAAAGCACATAAATATTATTTTTTATTAAGATGCCAAAATTAAAGATATGTTCTTGCATCCCAGAAAGTGATTAAATGTTAGCTTGAATTAATTTCTGACTTTGCAGAGAAGTCCAGTGAACCAGCTCAAATATGGGGATAAAAGCAATCGAGGTAGCAGACACGCTGTGAAACAGTTTGTGTGTAATGACGTTTGTTCACCTGTTTAAAATACTGCATTTTAAAACCATGACTTTTGAAAAAAGTAATTAAAATAAAAAATGAAGCAAGAAACATAAAAAAATCCCAAAACAAAACAAAAACAAAATAAAAATGTGCTCCTAGTTTTTTTTTTGTTTTTACCCCAGCTAGCTAGATGCAGAAGTACTGTGAGGAAAAATGGGAAAAGGGAAAGAGAACGAGTGACTGTGGTCACTAACCTATCTCAATGGCTTGAGCAGAAAGGACTTCCAGGCTGCACCATAAATTAAATGGCTTTATAGTGTTTTTTTAATTTAATTTAATTTATATATTTAATTTAATTTATGTATATACTTTGATCAGTGGGCCTTGATCAGTTGTTGTTGATCAATGGTCATGAGAATTTGCATATTAATGATCAAGGAACTGACCTCACAGCCCATTGGTCCTTCAATGGTGCTAGTTTCAGTCATTATGCAAATGCACTGTTTATAAGGTTGGGGAAACCTGTAGTCGGCTGACACTGAAGAAGTCACTTGGATGAGTGATGAAACTTTCTCCCACTGAAAACGCTACATCCAGATGAACACAATCAACCTTTTGGGATTTACTTACCTGGATGATTGAGCATGCATCAAGACATCTGCATTATTTAATAATTGTATAATATCAGTTCAGCTGATCTATAAAAAAAAGAGTATATAAAAAAACAACAGTGCTCCATATTTATCATATTAAACATGTCACAGCCTAAATGTTAAAATTCATCAAACTGCCTGCTACAACAATGAAGGTAACACATTTAAAAACATTCTTTATTGTAGACGTCAAACAATGAAAGTTTGTAATGGCACTCCAACTAACCTGCAGTCACTCTCAATCATCTACCATCTGTTCTAATCTGCCTCAGTCTCCAGTCCTCCCAACTCAGCTACTCCGCTTCTGAATGTGACAAGCTCACAACTCTGCTCGGTTCAGTTCTGGTTCTCCTGCTTCTCTACACAGCAAGAAACCTGCCCAGTTCTCTGCATGCATCTAGTCATCCACTGTGCGATATCCATTCAAAACTCCAATAGATATTCATCTTTTTTCAAAGCCTAGTCCCCATTATGTATATCTATCATCGGATTTTGTGAATAAATAATTCTAACATTAGCACTCAGAAAGATGTAAAAAGAGAAACATGCACACAGATAAATAAGATTAAAAAAAAAAAACACCCTTGAAGCTGTCACAAAAACAAAAAAAGAGCCACACAACTATACTATACCAACAAACTTCCACAACTTCCAAGTTCCTTATGTGCTAAATGCTTTTTCTGCAGGCTTTTTACAGACATGGCAGGGGAGGATCATAGATCATGGAGCCTTTATGTACCATTTCTATGTGAAATTGGAAAACTGTCAGCAAAAGAGAGATTACTCAGACATGAAAGTATGATCAAGGATACATAAATAAGAAGCAAGCTGTCCCAGGTTGGTATTATAATTCATCAAGTGACTGAGCCAAGGCAGGGAAACAGCCAGCAATTCAAGATACATTATGTGTATTATGTTGGCTTTCTTATTGTGTAGGATACATAGAATGCTTTAACATTCTACCTCCCCCTGTTCTGCTGACATATACTTTTCACCATATGAAATACTCTTGTCCTCGTTGATTCATATACTCTACATTACCCAGTTTTGTTATAGTTTCAATGCTGCCTCCCTATATTAGATTTTTTTAGGCATAAAAGACAATCAGAGAAGGCTTTACTAAAGAAAAAAAAAACTTGCAGTGGATGGAGACTTCAGCGAATGCATTATTCAACATGTCCTATAAAGAATATTTTTCTTCATGTTTCATTTGTGACATCTGTCGTCTTTGGAATAATCTCCAACTTGTTTGATGGTCCTTCAAGTAAGAAATGTCAGTTACAGAGAAAATAGTCCCAAAATGTCAACGTTTTAAAATTTTAACGCTTTATGATCAAATGGCAAAATTCATATGTTCAACTTCTTTGCATATCTAATATGAAGTCTCTGTGTGTATGTGTTGAGACAGAGATAAGGATAGGCAGAAGACCAGTTTCTCAGAGTAAATTCTGACTCGCTGTATTATAAACTAGTACATTTGTTCTTAACAGTAAATACTGACTCATTAGTTCATGCTTTATCTGCAAAAACAAAACTATTAGTGGTGAAAAAAAAAGTGCTGACTGATGCACAACTGGAGAGAAAAGTTTTGTTTTTAAAGAACAGGACCACCTAGCTAGCACACATCGTTAACACTGTGCTGTATGTTTTTTTCACTAAATGCTATTTATTTTCCTCTACTTTTTGACCATTTACCAGCTGCGTTACTCATGCTCTAAGAATCATCTTGAGCTGCATGTGAGATGAAAGGTGCATGAAAGGAGCACAAGAGGGGCGTAAATAATAATGAGCATTCTACATTAAAAAAACATGAAAATGCTATAATTGCACTGTGCATGATTCTAATGGCTATTTTATATTTTGTACTGTGATGCTTGTCCTAGTCTGTTTTATTGGGTCATGTAACTCATGGGTGGAGCTGATTAATTCTAGTCAACTGGTTGTCGTCAGAGGCTAATTATGGCCTAGTGTATATACAGTAAAGAGCTGACCTGTTTTTTTGGTAAGCTGGCTTCCTGGTTGATGGATTCCAATTTTCTGCTCACTCATCAAAACAAACACTTCACCACTGACGTACTGACTTCTCTATTTACACCTATTGTAAATAAATGAGTTAATGCATATCTTACTTGTGATTATTTGCAAGCCAGAGCCGCTTGTAACAATACACTAAAAGTTCCTGGTATGTTGCTTACAGGCTCACATCATTGCAAGAAAAAAATATTTTATATTTTATATTATATTTTCATGTATAATTCAAGATTAGAAAACTAGTATTAGGATTATATACTGTCTGTACTGTATATACTTATATACTGTGTGTGTGCATTTGAATGTGGGTTTCTTCATATAACAAAGAATCACAGACATACGGTAAATACAATGACACCTCACAATAAAAGCAATGCCTTTCATGTCCTTATATTATCCTGCTATTGGTCATTTATGCGCTGAGTCCAGGGAAATCACTAAGAGTAATATTTTTAATAGAAAAATAGTCCCAGGGTAAAAATCCCACTTTACTCTTATGTCTACATGAAGTGGATGGAATAAGGAAATGTATGCAGCGTAAAGAAACCTTGCTGCCAGTGGCTAGCAACTCAGCCATATGTACCAGATTGAAAAAAGGCAACAGAGCAGGAAAATGTTAAATAATGCAGAAAATTGAATGGGAATGTTGGGCTTCAGATTAGTTTGTGTGGTGAAGTGCAAGGATGTGCTTGGAGGAGGATGTTCTGCTGAGAATTCAGAAGACGCTGGACTATAATCTTCCTGTTCAGAACCTAAACCACAATACAAGAAGGAATTTAGAAAAGGAAGGATGAATGAAATCAATAAAACAGAGATAAGCCAAGAGGTACACTTCACCTTATTGTAAATTTAAACAGGCAATTGGCAAAATTGTTGCTTTAAGTTATGATCATGAAGTTAATTTTGATTGAACAATTTTGTGGATATCTAACAATGGCATTCTAAGTTTTGAGAGTAGTTCCAAATATGTTTGCATTCGGTAGCGTGGTAATATCTGCAACCAGGTACAAAACGTCCTTGCAAAGATTGTTAAATGTAAGTGGACAGCAGTTAAATTGAAAAAGTAGAAGAGTCTAGTTGTCAAAGAAGGTGAAGAGGAAGAGTGACAGAAACTCAAAGTAAAACAAGAGTTAACCTCGGACACTGAGGCATAGATCAGGGCAGTAGTATAAAAGCATTACTAAAGCACTGAGTGTTCCCCAGAGCCCAGTGGCATTTAAAGGACTCAAAAAAAAGTACCAAAAAAATCCTTCTGTGGTCTGACAAGATAAAAATGTTCTCCAGTGGGGGTTTTTTTCCCAAGCGCTATGTCTCACAAACACCAGACATCATCGCCTGGCTAACACTATCCTTACTGTGAAGCACAGAAGTGGCATCAAAACACTGTGTAGAGCTTCTCACCAAACAGGGTCAAAGGGCTTAGGGGCTAAACTGAGGGATAAATGCAGCCAAACCCTGAGAGGTCCTAAAAGAAACCCTGCTCCACAGTGAGATGAGACTGGGATGATGGATTACTATTCAGCACCAGAGTGCCATTAAGTGCCATTTGTATCGCAACACTGAAGTACATATAGGACAGTTGACTTGTCCTCAAGTGACATAACCAAAGCTCGTAAAAGCTCTCACACAGATGTCAAAGCTCAGTGCCCTGGATGAAAACCCCAAATTTATTATAAATATTATTATTATATAATATATTATAAAATACATTTTTGGGTTCTCAGGAGGATATACTTGAGAAATGGTGTTATGTTTTTTAGATTAGATTGATGGTAAAAAATGGTAATTTCACTCATCTAAAATTAAACTCACAACTTGTTGGGCTCTTAATTTTTTTTGGGATACTTTCAATATCAGTATTCATCGGCAGACAACTTAATGCCGACTAGTTACAGGTTCCTTCAATGGCAGCTTGTGGTGGGAGACAGCAGAGAGCCACATAGCCTTTGGTAAATGGTGAATGGGCTGGATCTTATATAGCACTTTTCTACTCTACTTGAGGACTTAAAGCACTACATACAACGTGTCTCATTCACCCATTCCCACACGTTTTTTTCCCCTACATTTAAGCGTTTTATGTCTAATATTCACACACATTCACACAACCAAGAAAACCTTCTGAATAGTAGGTGATCTCTGCTGCTCCAGCTCATTAGTCATAGCCACCTCTGACATCAAGCAACATATAAATAACACATTAGTAAACACTAAATTACAAATGAATGCGTTTCATCACTAAGGTATACAGCAAGCATTCCTTCTCACTTGAAACATTTCCACTGGCTTTGCTCCTCTTTACCTCAAAATCATCACCGATAAGTACTTTAAACGAAAACACCAAAGTTTCTTTTAAAAGATGATAAATGTAACTTTGTGCTGTCTTAAATGTGTACCGTTCTCTGCTCAATCATCTCATGCACCTTTCTCTCTCCTTCTGTCAAGTCTTGTTATTTTGCAACAGCTTTCAGTTCACATCCACCGTAGCCTAGAGCATCTGGGTGGGAGGTGCTTTTCATGACAAATGACCTCACAAATAACTGATAGAGAGAAAAAAACAACATCCCACTCATCTCTCGCTGTCTCCATGCCAGTCTGTGTCTGTCTCTCAACCGGTGTATATGTTTCTCCCTCTCCGAGCATCCTCCCAGGTAGAGCGAGAAAGAGACATCTGTGACCATCAATCTTATCCACCAATATTTACCGTCTCCCGACACTTCATCTCAGAAACCCCTTTCCACTTGATGTCTGACTAAATTAGATTAAATGACTGCTTTGTCAACATTCCCAAAGGAAAGAGAGAGAAACTCTAGAAAACTAATCTGGGTTCCAGTCACACACTGAAATGGAGGCGGGCGCTTTCATATTGTATAATAGCCAAAGCAATATTCCACACCGAATGTAGATCAGATTTCGTGGTTTAAATGGATAAATGATAATAAGGATGGATTCTATCATCGGTTTACATTTGGACTCATTGTACTGTTTGGCTTTCGATTTTTTATCTTAGGCCTTTATTGTATCTAAAAACGAATCCCTGAATCACGTGTGAAGACAGACAATCCAGTAGAGATTAAAATAAAGAAAATTAGGGTTAAATGTGGATCTGTTACTGTGCATGTTAGCACGTGTTATGTTGTGCTACTGTAAATGAGAACATAATGTTTGTTAAAGTAAAGATATCTTAACAAATTGCAATCCATCCTTTGTCTTATTTTGTTACATTATTTTATATTTTGAGAAGGCAAAAGATGAAAAGTTTCACTTACTTGTGCTAAACTTTGGTTATCCAAACTTGCTATTGTATAGAGTTAAAAAAAAAGTAAAACATTAATTCAATTCAGTTTTATTTATATGGTGCAAAATCACCACGACAGTTGCCTCAAGGCAGAGTTTTATGCAAGAGATGGAGTTTGGTGTGTTTCCTTAAAAATAAAATCTTCTGTTGTTTTTCTTTCCAGCATATGCTATTTTTTTTTTTTGTTTCTGTTTAATTTTGATTCTTTCTCCCTCTTTACAGCTATCTTTCTTTCCTCCCTAGGTCATACATTAATGAATTTTACCCTACCCAACCATAAAAATACATCTACACTTGTCGTTTGCTAGATTCTTGATTTAGACTCCTATTCTTCCCAAATGATCTGCTAGCCTTTGCCACCTACACTGGCTCGTTGGTCTAGGGGTATGATTCTCGCTTAGGGTGCGAGAGGTCCCGGGTTCAAATCCCGGACGAGCCCTCACTTTCCCAGAGGAACCCGCCTGAGAGATTAATAAAGTTTTTATCTATCACCGCCTGACTGTTCCCTATGCCTTAAGATTTTTTTTCCACTTATTTTGAGCAAAAATATCTTGTATTAAGTGTAAAAATCTGCCAATGGAACAAGTGAAAATTCTCCAGTTTCAAGATTCACTGTCTAAAAACAAGTTCTTATATCTTACTGAAACATTACTCTGTAGCTGATTGTGTCTTATTTTCTGATGTGTGATGATATTATTTTGACTAGAAATAAGACAAACATACTTGGTAAGATTTTGAGTTTTTGCAGATAAAAAGGAACCATTTAGTGATTTGGCAGGTGACATAACCTGTTCAGTCAGAATAGCTTCAACACAATGCATATTTTGTGAGTTTATATTGGAATTGCATTATCTGGTTACTTGCATTAGATCATTATCTATACAATGGGCAGAAAATAAATGAATAAATACTTTTGGTTACTCCCTCATATGTTTGATTTGGGAGATTGTATTCTTTCTCATGAAACCTCAAAAGGATTTGTGTGAACTCCCAGGACTGAAAGAGGGATCTCTCATTTGTTGTCTTTTGACAGCCAAATTAGGTCAAAAAATAAATAAGTAAACAACCAAAATGATCCTTTCACTGCTACAATCATATGGAATAGGAAAATGGTGTAAACCAATGACGGAGTGGAGATATGTACATTGATTTATTTATTTTTTTGCACAATAAGGATTATTTTGACAGCTGCCCACTGCTAACATGAAATCAGCTCCTTTCAAACACCTGCAATGACAACATGCTAACACACAGCTAGCCACATCTAAAGGTCGAACTTTAACAGGTAAATGAGCAGCCAGGCTCGCAGCAGTCTAGGCTCCATTTCTCACCCCTGATTCTACAGCAGAATTGCTCTGACCACAACATTTTTCCCTGAAGTGCTCTTTTGGGCTGGTTTTCACTAACTTGGCCAATTGCTCTGTTTTATTACTTACTAAAAAAATACTGGTGGTGGCCAGTGGTACCACTCAGCCTAGTACTAGATACAAAATCCTAGGTGACTTCATTCTCGACTTGCATTCACAAGATTTTGAGAAAACTAGACCTCTGATCTTGACCTTGAGGTCAAAGTCGCTGAGATATGAAATCATCCAAGATTTTTAGTAGATACATCTATGATATCAATTTGAAACTCCAATGTTGCTTTGTCCAGGGTGCCTGCCTGCCTGTTCGCCTAATGGCAGGGTGACGACAATACCTGATCAGCCTTGTATGGCTCAGGGGTAAAAACTAAAAGAAAGACCTTGTGAGTCGCCTCGTTATTACAGGGACCTGTGTCATGTGGGACTGTAACTGAAGAGTTATATTTTTACCTGAGAAGTAATTACAGTACAGCCTGTTTATGTTTACCATTGTTGCACTCACAAATGATAATGTACATTAAAACGACATCACAACTGCTGATCCACCTCTTGACTTTTGTTTCCTGGCAAGCACAGCGCAGCTGGTGCCACTGGGTTGGAGACACAAGTGTACAAGCAGGTTGGCTTTTACCACTATTTCAATGATATATCAGGGCAGAAGCTCAGAGAGAACAAGACACTGCACTAACTTAAAAAGGTGAGAGTTTTACAATCACGTTTCTTTCTTTGTCGAATTCTTATGTTCCTTCGACTTTTTTTCCTGAGTTGTAACCCCTATTGTTCAGAAGAAGACTGCAGTGAGTCCAGTACACTTCAAGTTCCAGTATAAATGTTTTCAGGGCTGTAATACTGTCACAGTTGGCATACGCAACAAACTGTCCAGTGACAAGTCTTTATGCAACAAAGCAGCTAAGATCATGTTACAGAACAACTCTAAAGTAATGTAACGAGCACTGTTGGGCAAGTTACTTGAAAATAGTAATTAGTTACTAGTTACTAATTACTGTTTACGTCTCCAAGAAAGCAATACTATTACTTTGCTGATTACTTATTATCAAAAGTAATTAGTTACTTTATTACTTAGTTACTTTTTAAAAACTTGATGCACAACCTGAATACGTAATAAAGCAATAGACCTTTGAGCCCAGTTCTATTTTTTCTTCATAAGCCATCATATAAAATTGAATCAAATGAAAAAGTCTCTTTTAAAAATTTTTTTAATTAGTTTTAATCTTTTAACTTCATGCACATTGCATCAAACAAAATTAAATTATATGCAACAGTCTTTGACTTGAAGACATTTGTTTAACATTTAAACCTATTTTCTGCATATTCCTGCATATAAAATAAAGTACTATTTTTTGTGTTTTCACTCACTCTTTCAAACAGATGCAAGTAAAACACAGTAATAAATAAATAAATATATAATAATTCTTCCCACGCAGAGTGTACAGCGGACACTAATGTTGTTGTCACTTTTTACGGAATCAAACTTAAAGTAATGTGAGTACTTTCGAGCTTTAAACGCTGCATGGTTGTACTCTCTCCCGCACGCCATATTATCCATTGTTGATCTGTTGCCACAGATGTCGCACGCTTGTATGTCATTGTCATGAGACAGTCTCGCAAACAAAATCACAGTTTAGTATCGCAGTAATGCAGCGTGCTTATGGGAAAGTAACAGTAATCTAATTACTTTTTTGCAATAGTAATCCCTTACTTACTTTCCTTGAAAAATGTAATCGGATTACAGTAACGTGTTACCTGTAATGCGGACGCTAAGGTTTTTGTCAGGTTTGCTTGATTAACGACCTCAACACTGAGAGTCATCTAAAGTGAGCTTGACAATCTCTTCTGAATGTGAGCGCAAAGCCTTGAGGCGAAGAGGCCTACCGCCACTGTATTTCCATGCTAAACTTAAAAGGCTGCAACACAGCCACAGAAACACTACGATACACAAACACTGACACTAACACACTCACAGTTACACAATAACACCCCATTTTTCACCCCCCCACCATCCACCCCCAACCCTGTCACGCCTCCAACCAAATTAGATTGTGATTGCTCTTTCCGAGGTCACTTTTAATTAAACTGAGATGAGAACATGACACATGGGATTAAGCCCCATCCTACCAATTCAAATTAAGAATTCATAACTAATGCTAGAGCCTATTGCTTTCAACCATGACCTCCATATCATTTATGTATAGGAGCAAAAGGAACTCCTCTAATTGTCTTCTTCTGAAGCGATAAAGAGCATGATGAGAGGGGAAGAGAACTGTGTGTGTGTGTGTGTGTGTGTGTGTGTGTCTGTTTGAATATGCATGTTTCCTAAAAATTACATTAAAAACATGCACCTTGTCTGTGCACCATAAATTAACACTGACTCATACCGAGAGAAAGAGCGGGAGCGAAAGAAGTAAACCAATGCATACTTTCATATCTTCCCATCATGCTCAGGACAAATAATACTTCAGTGGCCTTGAGAGGACTACCTCCAATAATTTCATCCGATCTGGTTAATAGAGACACACAGGGCTCACGTGAATTAGCAAAACATTAATTAAGCCTGGTAACCCACTGGTATCATCACAAGAGTCAAACCCAATTCAAAATACCATTAATCACTTAAAAATACACAAGTGTGAAGAACGTAAGATCCATACAACAGTTTTTTTTTTTTAAATAAAAAAAATAAAACATAAAATCTTTATCTATAGCTTGCATATTTAATTTGGCATTCAAGCAAAGCATTCAGCTCTTCCAGACTTGCTAACATCTTTATATAAAGTGCTGTGAGGCTATTTAAAATGTAAGCTACCTGTTTAACATGCCATTCACAGATTAAGAAAGGCTTAAACTATTGTTTGTAAAGGAGTTTTTGTTTTAAGGTAGCTCTCTCCTTTTGGTAAGACCTCAAAAGTCATAATGACTCAGTTGGCATTGGCATCCTTTCCATGCAGTATTAGAGAGGCATATGTCAGACATTTATGTCTGCCTTATCTGGATATCTGGGTGCATGTGCTGAAGGGGTGTAAATATGCCATTAGGGAATATACTTCAAAATTGCATGACAAATTGTCTTGTCAAGGTGTGTGATCGTCTCTGCTCTCCCTGACGGTGAGCTGCTGCAATACGAGTTTCTGCATAACACATTTGAGAGTCCTATATGTTCATCCTGCTTTGAAAATACTGGTGTTGTTTACTTACTTTATTAACTGACAAACAAAGGCCCAAAACCAACCTTCCTTACCTCGGTAATAAACGCTTTGGCCGTAGCTGGGCTCATGAACAGCACAGCTCTGCGCAGTGTATCCCTATAGCGATGCAGCTCCTCCACGCGCATTGTTCTGAACAGACTCGTGATCATCATGTTAATGTTGGATTCCACTTTCTGAAGGGATACATCCATTCCCTGCTGAGAGGTACTGTCAAGGAAATCCTCAATGCCACGGATATCTGGAAAAAAAAAGATAGATAGAGAGACAGATAGATATAGAGGTGTGACTGTGCAGAACAACAACCACATTCTTCTGAAAGTATCGTGCAGAAAAATTACACAGGACTGGGCAGGACATAAATATCAGACAAATATTAAAGGCATCACTGATTACTTTACACCATATTCTCTGTTTCAGTTGATGGATTATCTCTCTGCAGGAATAGGTTTAGTAAACATCTCTATTCATCAGCTACTGGCAAGCAATCCTCACTACATTTGTTCGACTCAAGATTTTATCCTTTGTGTTATTTGAGCGCAGGGTTTCGTTGTCAGAAAAGCATTCACTGTATGCTACTACTAATAGCCTTCTTTCTGCAAATTTCAAAGTTGAAAGCATGATATAGATGCACACACTCACACACACATAGATCAGAAATACACTAAAACAAAGGTTTATTGCAATGGGTCATCAGAGGTGTGCTTTCTGAGTAGTACAGTCATACAATGATAAATACTTTGTTTGTACTTATAATGAAGGACTAAAACATCAGTAAGGTGTAAACTAATAATATGTTAGCAAGCAAACTCTAGACCAATAATAGACTTTTTAAGGAGCCATTTCAAAACAAGTCCATCAAAACCTTTATTGCAAATATCTGGAACTGCAGATCTATGCATATGACACAGAACAATGGCTGCTCGAAATCCCTAAAATATCTGAAGGTCCGATTTCTCACAGCAGATTTGGAGGTCTGCAGTTTGCAGGTAGAGCACTGATATATGATTTACAGCTGCTCATATACAAGGCACATAATATTCTTTGAAACAGCCCACATCAGATTTCAAAGATATTTAAGCTTTAATGTGAAAAAAATCACATTTTCATTCAACTTCAGTGTGATGATACCACGTACCAAATCTGAAATAATTTTATTAAACAGTGCATGTTTCTGTCAATGTCATGCCCAAAATTTGTGAGGTTGTTCTCTCTCATTTACTCAGTATGAATTTGATGGCAGCCAAATTTCAGAAGCCGAGCAAGAAGGTTTGTTTTTGACACGCAAAATATGATCATGCTGCTGTGTACCAGTCAAGCAGCAGCACAGCATACATAACAATCTGGAGAATGAATGAGCAAATTAATCTCATATTGGTCAAACCAGAAGCTATGTAATCTTAAGGACAATAAATATCCCTGTATACATACTTCATTACTCTAGCTATGTTACAGGAAAAAAAAAAACTTTTGACCTTTAATCAGACAGTGATGTGTTGTTGTTTTCGATATCTGTTAATACCTGTCCTGCTAGAAGGGGAAACAGTAGCTAAAAATGTTTTTGCTGAAGTCATGATACTGTCTCACCACTAAGACAACCAATAAGTCATGTCATTATTAAGACTTTTCAATGAGTGCACTAACCACTGTAATTATCTCCATTAAACCTTATTTTTGTGTGGTAACAGAACCACGATGCTACTATGAATATTTTTACTGCCTCTTCTGTTCTTAATGGGATACATTCCAGGTCAAGGTAATCCTAATTAAGGCATTTTGGTTGAGGCCACTGCTAATGATGTCAAAGGATGTGTATGTGTGTGTAGTTATGTAACTACCTAATGATCTATTTGATATGGAAAACGGATGACACTGCCGTCATTGTTGGTGTCGCGGCAGAACAATTAACTGGATTGATTATACTTGTTAAGTCCCAGAGGGCTGGGGAGATGCTCGGATTTCATCAATGCCAATTTTCAGAGGTTTATAAAAGTATTAAGAGGAGAAACAATAGCATTGATCCAGAAAAAAATGGCATTTAGAAGTAAGACAAACATAATCCCTGTGCACACACACACATGCACGCACACAAGCCAACAATTATCACACCGAGTTCCTTGTGTTGTCAGTCTTTTAAGTCCTTTAGCAATAGTACGGTTACATGACAAGGAAAAGTATGACTTTTTTCATTTTCTTTTTTTATGTGCAGCATACAGTATGTACAGTATGGGGGTGCAACAGTTAAACACTGTCTGTTTACGGTTTAGTTACTGTATCACTCTGGGTACTTAGTTGTGTGTGATGATGAGTAAACATGAGAAAACATATATCGCCATCATTTATCTATATATTTAAGGCTGGAAAACAAAAGTAACCGTAATGACACAAACTACATTGTCAGCCCAATTAATTTAGTTTAGTTGAATTGAGTTTTATATATACACAACAACAGTCACCTCAATGTGCAGTACATTCTATGGTAAAGAACTTACAATAATAGAGAGAAAACTCCAACAACCAAACAAGCCCCGATAAGGAACTACCAGGGGACAGTGGGAATAAGGACTCCCTTTAAACAAGAAGAAACCTTTAGCAGAATCAGGCCCAGAGATGGGTAAAGAAGAAACACTCAGTGCATTGTGGGAAGTCTCCAGTGGCCTAGACCTATTATAGCGTAACTAAGGGAGGATCCAGGATCACCTGATCCATCCCTAACAATAAAAGTTATGGAAAAGGACAATTTTAAGCCTGACTTTAAAAGTAGAGCGGGTCTGAATTGAAACTAGGGTCTGGTTAGACATAATAGATACTAAAACACAGTCACAGTTTAAAAAAAAAAGCTTTTTGCCGACAGAACAAAGCGTCAGCATCACTTGCATTTCCATATTATAAATAATAGCTTGGGCCTGATCACGTGTTTGTCGCGGTGTGCTGTTGTCTGCTCAAGGATGGTGGGTGGTGGAGCAATCTGCTTTTATTTGCCATTATCAATCCATTCTCCACACTAGCTTATAATACAGGTTGTGTGTCTAATTCATTTGCCTTGCCCCGAACAAACCTAACCTTCTCACTGAATGCAGCCCTTTCCAGCTCACAGGACTAAGTAAAAAAACATTTAAAAAATTTGAAATAATAATTGAAAAAACCTTATACAACACATATTCATGAATTACTAAGAGTGACTGATTGTAATACAATGAGAGAAATTGAGCACCAATGAAACAAACAAACAAGTAAGGCAAGTAAACATCAGAACAGATAAGCTAGAAAGCCCACTGACTCATTCACTTTTAAACATACATGTCTTTGATGTCAAACTTTGGTTGAGTTCCTGCCTTCTGCTTCTCAGAGGACAAGGCTTGAGCGTGTACCTCGCCACTGCCGAGTGGATCATTGACTGTCAGCTACTTTACATCCAGGAGCTTAGGGACCCGACAGCAGAGAAAAAGAGGGGTAAAATTGCCACCAACCTTCCCAGCCCAGGCAACCATCTGTTTGAGAGACATTCCTCTGTGACACAGTACCGGTACATTAACACTATGATCAACCATCACCTCAGCAGTTTTCCCCAAAGGGTTGTCACCTTACGCAGTCACTCAGTGTATTCACACAGTCCCAGGCTTCTTAATTTACCTGAGATTACTGTATAACTGCTGTAACGTTAAACAGTCATTCTAAAACACAATCTGTATCTGTGTATTGTTGACATCATATTAAAGAAGAAAGACTGAAATGACATGATTGAGGGTAAACAAAAAGCTCTAGTCATGTCCCCACTGAGGATGAGAAGAACCTAATTGCATTCTTGGAGCACTTTCCCTCCTAGTTGCGAATACGTCCCTGTGCGTCACTGCCTTTCATGACTTATTTCAGTGAAATGAAAAAAGACATTTTGTGACGAGTGCTCATCAGCTGGAATGGCTTTAATAATACCGTATAAAACAAGGTCAAGGCTTGTATAGCTAAAGGTTCAGTGTGTGTCCCTGTACTACCATTTGTTAGGATTCCCTCCTTTTGCCCCCATCCCATCTATTCCCCAAGTCCCTGGCTCAAACTGAAAGCTAGAGTTAATGTAGTGTAGCCGCCAACAGCACGCAGGGATTTCACCTGTATGTACCGACCAGCTCTGTGGTACTCTGTCTCTGCTCAGACGCCACCACTATTTTCTCCCTTGCCTGCTTTCCCCCGATCCCTCTTGCTTTCGCTTAGTTTTTCATCTGAAACCTTTTCATCTGTTTGCTTTCTGTTCTCTTGGGCCGAATTCTCATTTTGAGTGTTTGTAAAGTCCACGCTGTTATTCCACTCCAAGAGGCAGATGCTGCGCCATGTCTAATGTCCATCAATCCCGCACCGGAGACCGGTGTTTGCATTCTGCCAGATGTCAGCAATGCTTTCCCTCTGAATAGAAGTGATTTTTCCTTTACCTTATCTATAGCTGGAGCAAAATTAGGTAGCAAGACCACAAAGGTGCAATAGTAAAGAAAACAATATACAAAGAAGAAAAACAATATAATATAAACAGTATAATATAATATAAGTAAGCTATATACACAGTGTATGAGTTACAGAAACATTGTGGGGGTGTGTACAAGGACAATAATATAATATACTAAATAAATAAGGCTGGAAGGGCTATGGTCATCAAGGATGTGGGTGGTAATTGCCAAATCTGCCAAAATACCTACACAGACCAAGAAATGTTATAGGGACCAAAATATTGCACAGAAAAAGGGAACACTAAAATATTGCACAGGAAAATGGCAGCAAAGAGTCAATAGCAGCAACAGAATGACTGCATGGGAGAAGTCTGTTCACACTCTTAATTTGCATTAAAAGTTCTGACAGCCCATGGGAAAAAGCTGTTCTTTAGTCTATTGGTTTTGCACCTGATAGATCTGAACCTTTTTCCAGAGGGAGGGATGTTGAAGAGGTGGTGGTTAGGATGGAGGTGGTCTTTTATAATTGCCTTGACTCTGGAGAGACATCTATAGCTGGCAATGGAGTCCAGGGGGGAGAGTGGACAGCCGATCACCTTCTCTGCTGTTCTGATGAGCCTCTGGAGTCTCTTGTTATCTCTTGTTGTGCAACCAGCGTACCACATGGAGATGGCGTGCACCAGCACATTCTCGATTGTGGCTCGATAG
This sequence comes from Benitochromis conjunctus, assembly GCA_015052645.1. Classification (NCBI taxonomy): domain Eukaryota; kingdom Metazoa; phylum Chordata; class Actinopteri; order Cichliformes; family Cichlidae; genus Benitochromis; species Benitochromis conjunctus. Next base: position 40,442 of record VOQK01028029.1, read on the forward strand.
AAGCACACTCAGTCTGCAGCCTGTTCCATCTCAGAACCCTCAAGAAATGGAGGCACTGCTGGGCTTTCTTCACTAAGGCTGATGTGTTTGTGGTCCAAGATAGGTCCTCGGATATTTGGGTACCGAGGAACTTAAAAGAGGACACCCTCTCCACATTTTATGGATAGGGGAGGGGGATCAGTTTGGCTCTTCCAGAAGTCCATAACCACTTCCTTGGTTTTCCTGGTGTTTAGGGTTAGGTTATTGTAAGCACACCATTCTGTCAGACGCTGGACCTCATCTCTGTAGGCGGTGTCGTCATCGTTGGTGATGAGCCCCATCAGAGTGGTGTCATCTGTAAATTTAATGATGATGTTGCAGGGATGCGAGGGTGCACCAGTGGGTGCACTCACTGGTGGTGTACTGGTGTAGATGGTGTACAGGAGAGGACTCAGCACACATCCCTGTGGTGAGCCAGTGATGAGTGACAGGGTGGATGATCTCTGGTTGCCAGCCTTGACTGATTGTGTTCAGTCAGTAAGAAAGTTTTTGATCCAAGCACTTTGCAACCACTGGTGTCAGTGTGATGGGTCTGTAGTCATTGAGGCCACTGATGGTAGGGGACTGGGACTATTGTTGCACATTTCAGGCAGTGAGGGACAGTGGCATGTAACAGGGGAACTTGGTGATGAATAGTCTGGTTTTAACTTCCTTGACAATGTAGAATTAATGGGAAATTAGAAAAAAAAACCTTTATATATATAAATGGCTTGGGTTTCTTAAAATTCTTAAAATTAAATTTGCAAATATTGCTAAAAGATCCGTCCATCTATCCATCTACCCATCCATACATCCAAACAGTCTGATCAAGCTACCAGGTTTTTCTCCAATGATTTGTGCTTGCTCTACAGCCTGAAAGGACATTTAATTGCACACTTTGCTGCCACAGAATACACGCTAACATATATTAGTTTGGGACCCTACATCTCTTTTTTTAATCAGAGTTTTCTTACATGGTGAATTGGGTTGAGGCCAAAGGGAGCGGCAGAGTATAATTCCAATCGATGTGTACTATTTCAGGTTTTTGAAACTTGTGAGGAATATCGTTTTAACAGAATTAAAAGTATTGGCAAGGAATAGATTTTTGCAGGTAAGCTTCTTTGTCAGGATCAACAGATGGTGTGTGTGTCGGGGGGGGGAATTTTAATAAGCAGTGTTTAGACAGAGAAGCCACTGAATATTAACAGGAGGCTTAATTGCTGTCCCTTATATCCTCGCCAAGAGAACAAACCTGACTACCTCACAGGTAGCTGTTGGAAATACAGGTGGATGACTGCACATAAAGAAAGAAACTTTTTGTTTCACAGACATGTTATAGTTTATCCATCACATTCTGTTCTGCTTTTAGGCCAACATCTCCTTTGTGTTATCTCTCTTCTTGGCCATTACCTCTGGCTATCCGAATACCTGCCCCAGGCATTCCACTGTTGCTCAAAGCAATAGTTCTTAAAATATAGACTAAGCTTAAAAATGAAATGTGGGACCGCTTCTTGTAAAAGAATTCTAGAGAATCTATTTCTCATTTTAAGTTGTGGTTAGAAACACAGCCCGTTGGGAAGTTTACCTCCATAAGAGAAATAAACGCTTTAGGTTCTAAACCATCAGCGTCTGACTGCCTATGGCGCCACTCCTATCCCTATAGATGGAAGTGCTGGTCTCCATTCACCGCTTTTTGGCTTTATTTCCTCTTCTTCTTGCTCCCTTTTTATTCGTTTTACCTTAAAGCCCGGGGCTTCACATTCTCCGAGTCCCCACAGAGAGCTTAACAAACACTTGTAAAAAACCAACACTTTATAAAAGGCTTGGCACCTTTTAGATGTGCATCACTTTCCCTATCTCCACACAAACACGCACACACCTACACACACACTACTCCTGCTTTCATATGCCTTAAGTGTCTAAACTCTTCTCCCCTGCTCTAAGCTCCCCTCTTTCTTCTTAACTGATATTTCTTTCTATACTGTTTGATCCTGACCTTCTTGTGAGCCGAACTGAACTACCACTCTAGTTGTTTAACAGTGTCTATATCTTAGAAACAATGAATCTCCATCTGAATATAAATGAGTCTCTAATCTTATAGAGTTTTTCTTTATTTTTCTTTCTTTCTTCTTTTTTTTTTGGATTAGCCTTTTCTGGTTTGTTTATGTCACTCTAAGCCTCCTGGGTCAATAACTGAGCGAAAGAGATAATGTGTTTTTCTGCTAGTGGATATTATTGAGGAAATGATAATATATAGAATATAGCGGTTAAAATATGCCACAGACAGAACATGAAATACTCTAGGAACACAGGACTAAACCACGATAACATGGTTTGGTCCTATGAAAAGTTTTGAAGGATTTCCCAAACCTCATTCTCTTAATGAGTGTTAGATTATCTTCTCTCTCTTTTGCTTTTAGTATACATCTCTCCTCCTCCTTTCTCTCAAACTCAAGTATTGCTAAAGAATTTTTCCTTACTGTGACCTCCTTGGAGGTCACAGTAAGGGTTTTCACCCTTTATAGTTGTTTCTGCACTCATCTTTTTGCCTGTCTGCCTTTTACTCTGCCCTATCAAATCCGCTATGCCTTCAGATCTTTGTCCCTTTATGCCACAGTGTTTCTCTTTTCACTTGTATGTTCACACTATCTTATATCCTTTTCTGTCTTGCTCCCAGTCTCCTCCAGAGTGAAATCCTTCAAAGTAAAACATGACCTCACAGAATAAAGCTTTTAGATCTTTGGTGTTTGGCTCACGGGTGTGACTGTTTACCTTCATTTGTTTAAAATTGCTTTTATCACCGCTTTTTCTATGTATTCTTGTCATAGCTGTCAGCTTTTATATTTTCTTCAGCTTCACAGCTTCCTGTTACTGCCATCTATACATAAATCTCTCATCACTCCTGATTCCATTTACCCTTAATTTAGCCTTTGGAACCCTTGGGTGGTCTTCGGGTCTGTGAGACCTGTTTTCCTACCCTGCGCCCAAAAGAAAAAAAAGACTGCAGCTCATTATTATTATTTTGACCTCAGAATCCGTGATGTTGGCTCATTTTCTGTGAAGATCACATAGAATAACACATTTTCAGTGAGGTAATATTGTTCAACCCCTTACACATTTAGATGACACATATGGTGTTCAGGCCCACAGGACCCATAGGTCATATGGACATGTGGCGGCGCTGTGTCTCGTCACTCTGTTTGCCTCATACATGGCCTGCTGCTAGTGTGTGTGTGTGTGTGCGCGCACACACAATGTGTATATGTATAAGTGTGTTTTCCCTTACAAGGTTGTGGCATTGTCACATTTCTGTCACCTACACCTGTGTGCTCCCAAATTCCCACACATTTTGCCCTCTGCCTTGCAGGACTCTTTCTATATTGTCTCATGCTCTATCCCAGCAGCAGATTGGATGTGGGACACAACAAATAAATAGCTTTGCCCGTGTGGCTTCTTATTGATCAAGACAGTGAAAAGATTTTCCACTCTGAGAACTTCAGTGATTTTAGAAGAAAGCAAGATTTTGAAGCTGATGAGTTTTCAGAACATGAGTCCTTTTTTTTTCCTTTATTGGATAGGACAGTAGGCAGGGGGGCGGAGAGAGAATGAGAGGAAATAACATAGGGGAGATGGTCTGATACTTAAAACCAGTCCCTTGCAGCGAGTACTCCAGCCTTCAGTACACGTGTCACCTGTTCAGCCAGGTGAGCTACAGCACCAACCCCAATTCAGAGTCTGACAGTGAGTTTGAAGAGAAGGATTAGATCAACCATGAGATAGGTCTTCTTGCCCAAAGAATGAGCCAACTACTTGGTTGGCAAGATTGCCAACACAAATGGTGTTTAAGCTTGTGTAGAACATCAGATGGGATTTTTAGCTTTTCATCCAAGTTGCCATCTAGAAAGTTATCTGTATCAGATGTTTCTCGATGTAAATTCTGATCCAGTAGCAACAAAAGTAAGAGTTGCACTGTGTGAGGACCCAAAATGGTTAGGAAGACACGATATACATGAATTAGGAGAAAGATACACATATGCAACACACAGATCAGAGTTGCCCTTTAGCTGGTGTATAGTCCGATACAAAAAGGCCATTTGTTCGGTCGGGCTGATCTGAATTTTTTCCTTTTCTAATTAAGTTCAAAGAAGCAAACATCAATAGGATTCAGAAACCTTGCTTCAAGATAAATATGGGTTTTTTTTCCACCTAAATCTTGGATAGAAAGTAAATGCCAGATTTTAACCATATATGTGGTCTATATCGTTTGGAATTGGGAAAAAGTAAACATCTGTTAAACATTCGTACATAAACTGTTATAGGTATTGATTTAATAACCCAGTAATAGCATGACTCCACCAGACCCATAAAAAATGAACACCATTAAAAAACGTCACAGTAGCCATTTTTTTCAAGCTCTCCCTTTTTATCTTCATTAGCCCTCACTCAGTTGTGTCTTGTGCAATTTACTGTAGGCAGAGTTCAAACACGGGTTTGCATTCAGGACTGGAAATAGAAGATGTGCAGGCAGACCCAGAAGGAGCAGCAGCAAAGTGGACCACATAACAGTGAATAAAATCAAAGGAAAGATTTCTTCAAAGATCAAGTAGACTTATGCAAAACAACTTAGTTCGCTCACTATTCAAGATCTGCCTGTAGTAAGAGTTACAAAGCATGAAGGTGGTATCTTCAAAGTCTGGGATGGTTATCTCAAGGATATAGGTGAACAACTATTAATCAGTCATAGATTCTTCTTTTACATGCAACTTTTTGTGCAACTAGTGCCACTGGGTGCTTTCTCCAGAGTCACTTAGCTGGCGATCAGGCCCTAACTAGTGTCCAGCTAGCATGGCCTCCCTGACCTCTTTCAGTGTTGGTTACTTGATGTCAAACTGGATGCAAGGTGGAGTTGGGGATATGAAAGTGTCCCAGTGATCAAGCCTTTGATCTTCCAACGTTGCTGTGAGTGTGGCTGAGATAGCCATTAATTGTCTCAGTTGAGAAAAACAGGTGACCACTGTGCTTCTGTCCCAGTAGCTTGCTTACAAATCCAAATTCGTTTGCGATGAAGGCGCTGGGCTTCCATAGCTTTTCTTGCCTCTTTTACTTTGCCATTCAGCATACCAGAGGCTGTTTTTCTTTGATGCCACACCTGTCTACACCTATAGTAATAATGAAGGTGCTCATTGTCTGGAGCCTCAAGCCCACCTCTCCCTTGGCTGGTTCATCAAGTGCTGCAGCCACATCTTCATTAAACAGGTGCCACTCTGTCTCTTGTTTGGTTGCTTTTGTATGCAAAGGAATTCTGAAAAGGCACTGTACAGAAATTAGACTAAATGAATTATTATTTAAAGAAACAGAAAAATAAAGCCTTCCCACATCCCTGGCCTAAATCCCTGGGGGAGTGGGTCCTTTGTCCCCAGAGGAGCAATCTGAGAAGAAATAATTAGCTCTGAGCCATTTTGAAAATGAATGTCATGACATAAATAAATAGCACTCCAATGATGCTGCTTAGATCAACTGATCGTCTCCATCCATTTAAAATGTAAACTGGCATACTTGAGCAGGCATCCCCAAAAACTTAGTATGAAAGAAAATGCTAATATATATAAACTAGTGCTGTCAGCGTTAACGCGAACTGATCCGCGTTCACGCGTCAAAAGTGACAAATCCCCATTAACGAGTTAACACTAGATTAATCCATGTGAGGGGGTTACTCTGCGTTAATGCAGCTTAAACGCGTTAATGACATCATGATGACTAATGTGATTAACAATTAACCCATCTGGAGCGCAGACTGAATCAAAATCCTTGAAATGTCTCTGTCAACGCATTTCGGGCAGTTTGTCCAAAGTTTGTCAATTCTGCGCGCCAGACGGGTTGCGCGCATTAAAAATTCTGATCGCGTTAAATGTGATGATTGCGTTAACACGTTTAGCTGCATTAACGTCGTATTAACGTGTTAACAATGACAGCACTAATATATACATAAAGTTGTTCTGAGTAACCACCTTTTTTCCTGATGGGAGTGGTGTCAATGACAGCATCCATGAGTGATGAATAGTTTGATGAACATGAAATGATGTGAATAATTGACTAAAGTCTTGATAAAGTCAGATCTTTACCAGACTGAAGAGTAATGGTGAATTATGGAGAGAGGTATGACAATGCTCCTCACCCCCATTGTGAAAATACGAAATGAGGTCAAAGTATCCTATATCCCTTAATGTCAGAATGTTTCTGATAGATGAAACACTAAGTAAAAGTGCCTGAGTGGTTGACTGGAAAAGTACTGCATGAACACCACTCGATTTTACCATTTTCTTACTTTTTCTGATCTTAGCTTTCTCCTTTAATTTGCTACTCATCTGTATATTAACACATCGTGACTGCAATGTATAGTGGAAAGTCAATACTGTATTTCCAAACTTGGTTATCTTTATTGCTATTGTTTTATCAGTTATCTCTTTTTGTTACAAAAATAGATAGTTTATTAACTGACAAATTTTAGATTCTGTTATTTCTGGATATAAAACAATTTTCAGAAAGAAAAATCCCAGAAGTCCTAGTGTTTAAACACATTGCTTTCCTCAGTTGACTGCATAGACAACAGTATTATACAGTATTATAGTGGTGGAGCATGTGGTGAGTCTGACTGAGAGATTGAGGATTTGTTTTCAACTTTACTTTTCTGTCTGTTATGTCTTTTTTTCTTTGATATTATATTTTGAATTTATTGCGAGCGTGCACTTAAATTAAGCGTTACTGATTTTGTTGAGTGCGTAAAACCGGCTTTTTGCCGGTTGGTGTACAAATCGCCAACATGGATTTCACTAACCTTACGAGACAACATGGTTTTAAGATCATACCTAGTTGTCCTTGCTCTGAGAGGAGTGTAGTCTGGCGGTGGGTGAAATTGTGGGTCATAGCAGCATTAAATCTGCTACTTGGATGAACAGCGCAGCGGTAATTTTTGTTGACAGTGTGGTGAAGGCAAATGAAGTGATTGTGGTATTGTCATGAATTACATTATTTTGTCGGTTTCTCCTTTAAGCACACCAGCGAAAAAAGTCCCAATTGCAAACATTCCTCCGTTTATCAGAGATGAATTACTGGTGAGAGAGTTGTCTCGGCATGGAAAAAATGATTTCTCTGATCAGAAAACTGTCATCAGGCTGCAAATCACCGCTGTTAAGGCACGTTGTTTCACACAGGCGACAGGTTCTTATGATCCTAAGTAAAAAGGATGAAGACCTTAATCTAGTGTTTAATGTGCGCGTGGATGATTTTGATTATAATTTGTATGTGACGTCGGGTGCGTTGTGTGTTTTGGGTGTGGCGAAGTTGACCATTTAGTTCGAGGTTGTCCTGGAAAAAATG
>VOQK01028030.1:0-39575 GCA_015052645.1 Benitochromis conjunctus
CAGTCACCCCTGCCTGTGTGTTCCCCATGTATTAGTCCCTGCTTGTGTTCTTAGTTCATATTAACGTCTAGGTGGCTTAGTTACGTTTTGTTTATTTATCCTCTTGTGTCTTCTCCCTTAGGTTTTAGTCTTCGTCCCCTCTGTGTTTCATATCTGCCCGGTCGGTTAAGTTCCTGTTGTCATGACTGCATTTTGTTTCCTGTTTTATTTTGTAGTCTGTGTCCTATGTCAATGTAGTCTGTTTTGCTTTCCTTGGCTCGTTAGTTCTGATTTGTCCCTGCTGTGTTCTCACCTGTTCCCCATCCCTCTCGTTATCTCCGGTGTATTTCAGTCTGTGCTTTTCATTGAGTTCTTGTCAGGTCGTCTGTTATCCATGCTGTGTTCCATGCCGGTTTTCCACTTCATGTCTCCATGCTGTCAGGTTTTTCCCTCATTCTGGTTTTTGTGTAGGTTTAGCATTTAGTTTTCCCAGTCTAGTTTTAGTTAGTCTTGCTGTTTGTGCTTGTTTTGTTTCGCCCCCTGTGATCAGCCGCAATAAAGGCTCGTTTTCTGTTTAAAGTTCAGTTCTGTCTCCGCACTTGAGTCTGCTCCTGGGTCCACCTCATTTAACCCACACGGTCTGCCCCGGCACGCCGTGACAGTAAAGCCTATTAGAGTCGATCACCTTATCACAATATATTGTTCACATAATAAATACATTTTCCTGCTTTTAATTAATACGTTAGGAAAATAAAATGATGTATTTGGTCTTCCACTCCAATGTATCTATAAGGATGGGTAACACAGACACAGATGTGGTGGCGCTGACCTAATGCTTCGGCCATCAAACTGTAACCATAGGAACTCACGAGGTGTTACCTTGGTAACTTGTGTCGTGGTTGCTGAGGTGACGCTCTCAGCAGTGATGGTCAGCGGGGACACAACAGACTCCCTCCCCTGGGTGCCGGCTTTTACCTGCAGCACAGTCATTAGAGAGCAGTTACACACAAATGGACGGACCCAACGGCAAAAACATGCTCATACACAACATGTACTCTGCCCGCCTTGGGGGGTCTCAGCCTCCTGGGATGTAAATCAGAGATGTGAAATCTGTTAACCGTTATCAGAGTTTCTGTGCAACAGATGCCCTGGTCAACAAAACTCACTTTATCAGCTGTTGGCAATAATGCAAGCCTCTGACAATGCTGCTGTGTGCAGCAACAATTTGCTTTCTCTGTGTTGTAAAAGAAAATACAAAATTCTGAATTTATTGAAACGATCAAAAACACGTTCACTAACAGCCACTTCTTGTAATGATGTCCCATAGAAGGGCATTCTCTGTAGCTTTGCGCCTACGCTTTCTTAAATAAACCAGTGAGTCTCTTCATACTAAACTGTGCATGACAACAAAAATCAGCTCCACTGTCTTGAACGACAGTTGGCAGCGTTAGTCCTTGTTCTGCTCTGCAACTCCGCTCCACCTGCTGCAGGTACTCCAGCACTTAGAAGATCTCCAGAGCAGAACTTACTGTTGCTAGCTGTAGCCACACCAGTAAGAAAGCACGAGATGGGATGTGTCAGTGGTAACCGATTAGCAACAACTGAACTTTCAAAATAAGAGCTAGAAAACTGGTCACTAGTACAATGATCACGTTTTTTACGCCTGTTGTCTCTGTTGGACGATGACCACATATACAGTAGTATACACACAGCCAGGATGGTGTTAGCAAACCAGGGGAGTGGAGGGCACCCTGATTTTAAATATATCTGTGTATGTGTCAAGTACTCTCTGTCTCTCTTCATTTACAGCTACCACAGAACTTAGCCATCTTTTACATATCTATTTAAACAATTTAGCATAAAGCTTAAACGTACTAATAACAAGGTTTGTTTCATCACATCAAGTGAGATATGCTGATCGGTCACACAGCCTTGGCTAGTTCTTCTGGTACTTGGTCACGTGTTTAAAACATCAAGCAAAACCTTTCAGGACTTTGACAAGAAACTAAACCCAACCAAAAGCACTTGGACAGAAATATAATGAGCATTAAGAGAAAACAGCTATCACTGCTAGTAGAATGTAAATGCTGGAATCAGCAGAGTATATCACAAAAAAACAGGTCATTATCGAGATATCTAAATGTGGCCCTGCAAACAGCTGCCTCGTGTAACATTATTCATTTCACAGTCATTCAGCAGGATATGAAATAAAGTTCAAAACAGGAAGAGAGGAAATCAGTGGAAAAAAAAAAGGTTTTTTACTGTGGACACACACACACACACACGTACTGTCACTTTAATCCTCATCAAACATACTTACAGGGGAGCCATTTTCTTTGACAGCAGCAGGAGCCTCCTGTGGGCTGACGACTCCATAGTTCTGAAAAAGAGGAAATGGCCCTTATTAACAGTCATTAATGAGCTTTTTAAATACAATCTGTGATCACACAATAGCGTGGTTTTGTTCTCTGCTAAATGTCGTGGATTTAACGTTGCACTTTGAGGACTTTGGTTTTATTTGATGTTACTTCCTTTTTGATAGAGTTTACATTTCAATTTTTCATGTTAATATTTTAAACATGAAATTCAGATTTCTCTGATTATCAATCTGTTGTCTGGCATGGGTGCAGCTTATTTTGGTTTGTTTTGCTTGCTTTTAATCATATCGTGAGTGATTTCACAAAGTCATGTAAAATACATTCGTACAAAGATCTTGCTTCAAAGAAGTGTTAATGAAGCATCCAGGATACTTCATTAAGATGTTTTAAAACCCGGTCAAACTACAAAAAGAGACAACAAAGTCATGGATAAAAAGTATCTTTTTCAGAATATTATAGAGACAACACATATATGATGAAATTAGGCTGTTCACATAGCTCACTGCTGTTTGGACAGTTTATTCTGATTTGTTTCACCTGTTTTTCCTGTCAAGTCAAAAAGCCTGTGGTGAAAAAGTCCTCCTGTTAATGCTGACTTGCTGTCTTTGTTCATTTATGTCATTAGATACAGTGAAAGCAATCTAAAGCACATCACACACATCTGCTGGTGAACTTCTGCGGTTTATCTCTGTGCTTATGTATAAATATTACTGGGACGCACTAAACTGAGTTCTTAAAAAGCTAAACGGTCTCACTTTAAAGAAAGTAAATAGAGCTGATTTACTGCTCCATTAAATCCAAATCAACATGTTTTACCTTTAAACAGCAGTGTTTTTACTGGCAGCATCCATTTCATCATAAATATATACAAGGTAATATAAAAACAGATTTTTCAATCATTTATTCACCATAGTTACTAATAGAATAAATATGATTTGGTGGGTGGAAGAAGTAAGTACAGCAGTGTCCTCAGAAACAAGTATTGCTTTGGTTTTTTTAGCAAGAATAACTATTTTGTGCAGGACTTTTGCACAAATGGTGAAGTTTTTCACTACTCTTCTATGCAAAATCCTTCAGTTACCAGATATTTGAGGGATTTTATTAAATGTACGGTCCATGTTGAGTTCCCTCACAACAGACTTCAAAGTGAGCTTTTCATAAGCCTTCATTCTTCCTTCGAAGGCATTTCTTGGTAGAATTGCTAGTGTGTTCAAGATTATTGTCTAGTTGAAAGGTTTCACTCCTTTTTAAGGGCAGCCCAGGTAAATTACAATGTCTTCCAGCAGCCTATAATATGATGCAGAATTTTTAGATGAATCAGCTAGCTGCTACCTGCTAGCTGCCCAGTCCTTGAAGGCACCGAAGTGATGTTATCTTCCATCACCATAAATGGACGGCATGAGAAGCAAGTGGTTGAAGAAAAACCAAAATTTAATTAATTTGGCTAGTAGATTGTTCAAAAAGAACAGCAATGGTATTTTTCTGGGGAACCTCCCAGTTGCGTTGAAAACTTCTTTGTGCTAGAAACATTCCTCAGAGATTTACATGATAGCGTCATGCAGTGGCTGCATGTCCATGATTTCCTTCTCCACCACATCGTAAAGGTGTTCCAGTGGATTGAGATCAAGTGACTGTGTGGCCATTCGAGTACAATGGAGTCATGATGAAGCAATGACCAGGCAACATTTTTCCCCTCTTTTAGTGTCCAATTTCAGTGAGCCTTTGCAAAATGTAGTTCCCGTTCTTTGCTGAGAGGAGCGGCACTTGGTGTGATCTTCTGCTGCTGTAGCCCATCTTCTTCAAGGTTTGATGTATTGTGCATTCAGAGGCACTCTTCTGCATACCTCGCTTTGAATCACTGGTTATTTGAGTCATTGTTCCCTTCTTATCAGACATCAACAAAGCATTTTTGTGCAGAGAACTGCCATTTACTGGATAGTTTCTCTCTTTTGACCTTTCTCTGTAAACCCCAGAAATGGTTGTGGAGGTAAATCTCAGCAGATCAGTAGTTTCTGAAATACTCAACAAACATAGACACATAAACCAAGAATTGACCCAGATAAAAAGTCTCCTCTTTGCTGTAATTCACTGGAATGGAAGTCTAACCAACCAGCAGATGTTTGTTTTTTTGTTTGTTTTTTACACTTAATTCATTTATATATTTTTTTTTTATCTTTTTATATCCCTCATCAGACTCAAAGGCACCCATAATCAACACATTTCTGTAGATTTTGTCATTATGGCACTTCAGTAGCAGCGAGAACATCAGATCATATATGTCAGAGGTTTGGATAAGCTTAGTCAAATCAAGGTTTAATAATTGGTGCCTAAACTGGATTTGAGCTTTAATATTTGATGGTGTCCTAACTATAGCTTTATATCCAAAGTTTTGCATGTGACTGAGCCGCTTTTATTCATTTAAAATGTGAAAAATGACAAGTTTATTTGTTTGTTTTTATGTGTCATTCGTTTCCATTATTATTATGCTTTAAAGAGGATTTTTGCTTTTCCATTTCCATGGGCTGCTGGTGTTTTTTCATGACTATACGTGATGAATTGTTTGTGAAAGCAAAATAAATTCTCCTACAGTGTGCTGTCAGTGCTTAGCAGACAGCTGAAACGGAGCAGCTGCTGAGCCTTTGTGCTTTTGTTTTCAACCCTAATTCAACAGACAAAGCACGTCTCCCTCTGCTGGCTATGCAGTGTCACTGCAGAGGATCTGTATCTGCCCTCGAATGACGTCAGTCCCCAGTTCGCCTGAGACGCATACTTGCACACTCTGTACTGTGGCTTTCTCTGACATCTTTGAAAATGTGACTCAACGCTGATGTGGCACTTCAAAGGCACCCTCTCTACATCATTGCCGGAGTTCATCCACACTATTAGCTGAATGGCTAAAGAGCCCAGCAATGATTACATTTTAATAAGGCTCCTGTGGGACAGCCAGCCGGCACTCAAATCTCTGCCTCCGGAGATGAATGGGATTCGCACCTGCTTTCATCATTCTCATTAATACACTGTCAATACTTTAATCACTTCATAATGATGCTATTATTCCATCCGTGTCTGGGGAATATGGTCATCAAGTCAACTGCAGCTCAAAGAAGATGCTTCTTCCTCTAATCAAGCCTGCGGAGCTCTGTACAAATAAGAAATTCTTAATAGCCAGTCACTTTGATGGCGACTGATGGAACTGATCCTCTAACTGATATGGTCCTCATTTCCTCTTTCTGCCAGTCTCGTAGCCCTCATTTTTTTAGCACTCACCTATAAGTATTTAAAGTACACATCATATTCAACCCAACATTTCAAGAAGTTTAAAAAAAAAGAAGTAAATACTTTGTCATTTTGGGAAAACAGACCCTCATCTTGTTGATGAGTTAGAGGAATAGATTGTTTAATTAGTTCATACATTTGTGGGCTACTTATGGAGCAAGCCAAGCTCAGTCCAAATCTTTCAGGCGCATCCAAAGCCCAGTAACTAACATGTTGTGGAGATATCATCTGAATTTCAGGAGCGGGACCACACCTCATCCACGCCCCTTCCTGCCTCAGGTTACATATATGCCTCCCTCCATCAGCATCAGCTGTTCTCATTTTCATGCCCCCCCTCCCCCTTTTTTTGTCCCTCTCTTCCTCCCCTTTTCTCTCCTATCTATCATTTCCACTCTCGTTAGTTCTGGGGGATCTGCTCAGCCCGGGAGCCGCTGCCAGTCCCCCCCCGAGGCCTTCCCCAAACCGCTGCATCAGTTCTCAGTCCCTCGTCACCCATCGCACTCCGCAACTGAGGATGTGGTCCCAGCTAGTGAAATAGGTTGTAAGTTAAAGCTGTGCAAATAAATAAGTGTAAAGACAACAGCACCTTCCGACACAGTCAAAGCTGACTGTCTGACAAACTGCCTGGCATGAAGGTTCTTGTAAAAAACACTAAAATTGCACATATTAAACAAAGATTCATTTTTAAGCTGTAGAGATGCAGGTCGGTGGATTATGCTACTTGGTACAGAGCTAGGACTAACCATAAGCTAACAGTCATTGGCTGTAGCTTTGGTGTTTTAGGCCAAAGTCACACAGGCATAGAGACTGGTTGGCGATCCCCCAGTGATCACAGGGCACTAGAAATAAGTGAGCAGTTGCTGTTGGTTGCTGAAATTCACTGTGTAACTGACTCCTAAAGCCCAGCCACATACGGCCTGTCAGTGAACCCCAGGAACTTTTATAAAATGAACACTGAGTTGTATTAAATAAGGTTTGAAACAAACAATTGAAATAAACTTACAAGTAGGTTTTCCTGTACACTTATATACACACATGGCATTTTTAACAACCGTAGAAAATGAACAATCCAAATTGTTACTAAGAAGTGGAAGAAGTTTAATGTGCTTTGGTTTTGGGTTCAGTTTGCTGAACTCAAAAAAAGTTCAGCTGCGAGACTTTGATGTTGATAGATAATCCGGTCCACAGAGAGTGCACAATAATGAATAATACAAATTTTGATTATATCTTTTGAACATGTTTAGGTTTTTAAAAATTTGACTGAAGTTGTCAGTCACTGGCTGAAACTGTGAGACACTGTTAAAAGCAACCAAATGTGTTGTGTACAGTAAAAAACAAAGCAGGAATGCAAAATCAAAGAAGGTTGAGGATATTACACATGACAACAGACTATAGTGTTGTTGTTTTTACTGCTTTTGCGTTGGGTTTACCTGTGGAGAGACATTAACGACGTTGGCGTGGGCTTCCGATCCATTTGTGTGCGTCTCCGTCTTGCTGTCGGCTCTTTTCAGCTTGTGGGCCACGCTCACTGCGTTGGGGTCTTTCTTTGCCACAGGAGGCTGCGTCAAACACAAACAGTACAATACAGTCAAAGAGCAGCGAGCGATTTTTACACGGCAAGCCGCCTGAAGACTTCAGACCCATTCTTGTATGCAGCATATTAAACAAAAGAAAGCAACTGAGCGATGTTAACTTACAGGAACAAATTGTGAAATGCATTTTTATTAGTCTGGATGACAACATGCAAGAGGTGTAATAAATTCAAACACCAACAAAAATCAAACGGGTGAATAGTACATTACAATTGATACATCAAAAATGAGTAGAACTAAAAACTGAACAAATAAGGAATCAACAAAACTTAAGTAACACATCATGGTCCAAAAAGAAATAAAAAATACTGAAGTCCAGCCAGGCAGGGTGAAGCCAGTGGGCGATGGTGGCGATGAATACGTATAAATGCGTTCATCTGTCTACCTCATGATGCATTCCCTCCTCTGGAAGCCTCTCCTCTATGGGAGACTTGTCCCGGGAGCCCATTAGACGGGCAGAGTAGAACCTGGAGGTCTCCTCAAAGTCCTCCCGGCCCACCTCGGGCTGTCGCTCCCTCTCTCCCAGTTCGGGCACACCCTTAGAAAAGTCCTCCAGGCCCGAGTGGAGATCAGTGATGACAGTGAAGTCGACCTCGGCCTCCAGGCTGGACGTGGAGCTGACCGTCATGCTGGAACACTTGCGTTCGATGCCCAGGTGGGTTTCCTTCATGCAGGCCACGGTGTCTCGTTCCTGCTCCTCCTCCGAGGCTATGCTCGGCTGAGGCCTCCTCTCCCCAAACTCCTTCTGGTGCAGGTACAGACACAGGATCAAAACTCTGGCATCACACAGCGACTGTCATTTGAATGAAGATGGCAAGGAATGGGAATCATCGATGCTATGGAAGCAACTTGCTACACAAGCTAGCCTCCGTGCCATCATCCATTAGCTTGCAAAGTCCTGTTTAGGACCCTGAGATGAACATTTTTGCCATAGCATCTTTGGTGTTTTGAAAGTGAATATGATGAGGGCTGAATCTGACTGTGGAATAAGGTCACTTCTAACTCCAAAAAACCAACCCGGCTTCAGACATAGCCTGGTGTGCACATTCCAGAAACGTCTAGCTACAACTACCACAACAACTAACAGGTCTTTTTGGTAGCTATAATATGCATAAATGAATATGAATATGTTTCCTTAAACAAAAAAGCACTTAGCTGTGGTGTCTGTACCTAGCTTACTAACAATAGTAATGCAACAGCTAGTCTTCTGCTAATTTGAACACATGACCTTTCTTGCATTCAAAGCTCTGACAATCCACTTACAGACTCACTCTGTTCTCAAGTCTCGATCCTGCCTTTCTGTAAAAGTAGCAACTTAAATGTCACATACATTGATAACAGGTAGTAAAAGCTGTGTGTTAGATTTTTAGATGTCTGGAGACTGCTGCAGTCAGGTATGAGACAAGCATCGAGGGAGGAAAAGGGTGGATTCAAATGCAAAACAATAACCTTGAAGTCAGCAAATGGCTCTTCATATATAGCAGGAGTAGAGACAGGCTCCTGCAGAGGGAAGCAGAGGAAAGAGCAGAGAGAGGGTCTCAGCGTTAGCACAAGCTGAAGTGGAGTGTGGACTGACTGACACAGCAGTGACTGACTGGGGTCTGAAGATATGAGCCCAGTGGGGTTCTGTGCACAAAGTATTGCAGCGTAAACCTAAACTGGGATCCTGGTGTTCAAGAGTCCAAATGTAAATGCAATACACACAAAATAATATGAAACTAGTAAGTTTGTGTCACACCGTGCTATTAACTCAAACCCAAGTTTAGGTGAGAATTTCAGCCAGACCCAATTCAAGCCCGCTGGTTCTGACCAGTCAGATCCAGTTAGGTTCAAAATGGATACCAGCACAAATTTCAAGGACTGCTCTACAGTGACAAAAGCAAACAGCAGTTTAGAGGACAGGAAAGCAACAAAGATATCTACAGCCATTTGTTGTAATTAGCAGAGGCAGGGCAAGAAAATCATGCATTTTGTATAATGAGCAGGTTTGTGGTAGTAAGACTCATCCACTAACTGAGAAAGTGTTGCAATGGCATTCACCGTGAATTTAAACACAAATACAGTCGAATGATGTTGTTACATTTCTGATAAAAAAAAAAAGCTCTGATGCATTTCAGAGCGTGTCAAAATGACTGAGAGAGTGGGTCCACGTGTTTGGAGGAGCACCTTAACATTTTCCCACACCCCTCCAGCCCCCCCCTCTCCCACTTCAATCAGATCTTAATGTGATTGTCACTCGCCAGTGAGGTCTGTTCGCACACTGAGAGCTACGCAACACCTCTTCTCATGCCTGTTTAATCCAATATATGCAAGAGCTTGACTCAGATGAAAAGGTGGGGAATGATGAAAGCTGTCATGTCTATTCACTCCAAATTCCTTTCATTCCGGTGCCAAACACGTGCAAGCTCCCAATGATACCAACAGTGAAATGAAAGCAGCAAATCTGACTGTGTCAGGCACTGAGCTGTGGTGTCTGTCTGCTTGCTGCCTGCTGGGCTTTCACAGTTGGAGGAACTGGTGTGTTTAGAACACCGCTGGGCTTTCAATCCAGGTGAGGGTAAATGGAAATAATGCAACGCGTGATTTCTGATTTATTGCCACCCATGTGAAGGATCCAGCGACAGTTTGTAAATTCTGCTTTGTTTTTTTTAAGGGTTAACAGTTTGATGTGGTTTCTCAATCTTGTGTGCACAAACCAATTCTATACTCCATTTATCTCTAATTTTGGAAGATATTAGCTCTCCAACAAAGTAATAGATGACAGTACCACCCCCCCACCCCCCCGTCCTTTCACAAATGAGTGATTTAATCTCTAACATTCGTATGCAATAAATCGCTTGTTTTGTATTTCCAGCTTGGAAATGACATGGAGATGAGTGTAAATCATCAGAGCGGTGGTAATATGTGAGCCTGCCGCCCTCTGACAGAGAACAATGTGAGCTGGGAGGAAATTTCAGGTTCAGCAGCTGGAAAAGATGAACCAAAACACCAAAACATAACTTTCTTTTTTCTTTTTACATGTGTGTTTAAACTTTCACAGCCAGTGTTGAGCTGTACAGATTTGCCAGACAGTGTGGTGCATGTCAAAAGGCAATGGGAGGGGGGGATAAACTGGACTGCCTTATGGGAAAACGTCCACACTTTTTGACTGCCACAAGACAGAGCAGAGGTGCAGCTCCGCCTGCTCTTCATGCAGGCACGAACAAGGCAAGATGGATGAGTGTTTCAAGTCATTGAAAACGTAGAAAAAAGAAACATGGCGTGCTCATGCTGAAGTCTGTCTGAAGCTCATGCTTTGTTTCCAATGACTGAATAGCAGATGCCAAGAGGAGTTACCGAGTGTCTCTTCTTGGCTGCGTCCAGGCTCGGCTCCCTGCTGGCGTTTCTGCTGTTCCGGAGTATTAGCACGGACTCTCTCGCCTTCTGCGTTTTCACCGGCGGCGCTGGAGGGGCCATTTTGGGAAGCCCTGAAACCTTTGAGCTGAATGACTGGCTCTCCGTGAACACTCTACCAGACTGAAAGCTATCGTCTGGATGGTCAATTTTAGCAATGGCCTCGAGATCTGACGCGAACGCTGGATGAAAGGTGGAACCGTCGGTCCAGCTGAGGTCTGAGGATCCCTCCGGAGAGCCAACCGACCATCGGTATTCTCTTCTGATCCCCCGATTCTTTGGATCGTCCTGTCCCATACGGTCCCTCTCGTCCTTAGACGTGACACTCTTCGAACGCTCCGGTTTAAGAGGAACAATCCTGGTGATTTCCGACTGGTAGCTGCTGCCTGAGAGTCGGTGGAGAGACGTCCTCTGACCTCTGTCGCCCAAGAAACCCTCAACATCCTCTCCTCCAGAGCTACTGATCTTTCTTTCATGCGTCCTGACCTGTCGTAGTTTAACCTCTGCTAACTCTTTGTTGTCAATAAAGCCTTTCCCTCGCATCTTCAGCACACACTCTCCTTTAGACCCTGAGAATGAGCTATCATGCTCAATCTTTCCAGGTCCATTCACTGAGCCTAAATCAATATCTGCTGTCCCAACGTGGCTCACTTTTTTCTTTGCCTGCTCTGCTCCTTGGGTGGAGACCTCCCTGCTTTCTCCAACTAATTTACCCTCTTGTTTGCCGTCTTTATAGTTCCTGAACGGCTGATCCTTTCCTAAACCCTGATCATCTTTCATCGTTGCCGCTGTGGGCGACTCACAATGATTTCCTCTTTTAGGTGCTGTTTCTGAGTTGTTGTCTGAGTCCGAACCCTCGTTTTCGTCTTCGGTGGAATCACTACCTCCTTTCCTGCAGACGAGCTCTGCAGGCATTCCCAGGTTTAAGCTCTGGGGTCTCCTCTTTTTCCTCGGTTTAGAAGCCGTGCGCTCCTTCATGTGCCGCAAGCCCGGGGCTGCATCGCTGTTCGCCTCAGGGTCTGAGGCTCGAGCTGGTTTGCTTTGAGATTTGTCTTGAAACGAGTCGGCATTCTCAGATAATTGGATCACAAAACGCCGGGGCTCAGAGCATACATCTGCCTCTCTGGACAATTTTGTTGATGGAAACTCATCAATATGGCTTTTCATTTCTTTTCTGTCATACCCTGCTACCTCCTTATGTATCATCTTGCTAACATCTATCTCTTTTTCCAGACCCTTTTTCTCCCATGAGGACTCAGGTGTGAGAGATTTGTTCTTTTCTTCTGCCTTCCAGTCATGGTCTTGTTGATAAGGCTCTTGTTTTTCAATCAATACCCACTCCTCAGAGCCCTACATGTTGGTATAGATTAAACACAGTTAGACAAGCACAGCTACTGCAAACAATCAAATCTAGATAAGGACTTCAATCCAAGAAAAGGGCCCAAAATATAGAACTTGTACATATTGAAGTTATGGTGAATATGCGTTTCTTTAATAGTAAACAAATCACCAACCGAGCACCATGGGTCAGCCGGTCTTGACGTTTATTTAACCCAAAAACAGTCATTGAAATTGGGCTGCGTTTAATTTGATTTAGTCCGAATTTAGTCCAAAATGGATGTCTCATTCAGATCACATGTAACCCTGATAGACTCACATCAGACAATGCAAAAACTTGTTGAAAAGATGTAAAGTGATGATAATAATAATAGTAAAAAAGACAAACTCATCGGATGTTGCAACAACTTTGAGTTCAAATCATCTTTCAGGCTGTTGAAAAGCCTCGTCTTTAGATATACTCCCACTAAGTCTAAAAAAGGACGACAGTTTGGTCGATCTCTACATCACATTTATCAGCTGAACAAACCAGTTTAGTCATTTTTTATGTTTAACAAACAATTCTGGCGAATCAGTAGTAAGTAAAAAACTGCCGACTGAGGGACAGTATCTAAATGATTTTATTTTGGAGGAATTCAACATACACACGGCCATTTTTAGAAGTGTGATAATAATAATAAAAAAAAACTTTATGAAACACAAACTCTAGTGAGAGCAAACAAGTAGCATAAAACACCCGTACCTCAGCTTGGATGCAATAGCTTCTTAAGGCTCAGTGCCTCTGTTAAGTCAGACTAGGATAGTTGAATAGGGCAAACAAAGTATCCTCACTGCTTTATATTGCCAGTGAGTTATTACAGACTCTAACAACTCACCATGATAGCATTAGTACTCCACAAAATATAAGCCCTATTTTCCTTTTTGTTGGTGAGTGCCAATAGTCCGAGCAGGTGTTGCTGATTGTTACCAGGGCAACATCACCAAGGGGCTCGAGTACGACAGGGGGTCGTTTTTTGTGGCTGTAAATGACTCAGTCTTTATTTTTCTGAAACAGTCAAACAAACAATAGACGAATCTGCGAGTATAATGAAGACACGTCTAATTCTACAGGCCAGTCTAATGTTTCTTTGTGAGACTGTTCTGTTTTAGGGCACAATGTTTAGACACTATTACAGGCCAGACAGTATAAACGACAGACATAGCAACCATTATGTTGGTTGGCAAAGTCCAATTTGGAAGACTCATGATGAGCTTTTCCACCATTGCCATCTCGATGAAGATGGGGCGGAGCTGACTAAGAAACTGCACGCTTATTGCCTGTTGACTTGGGATTGACAGCTCGTTAGCCAATGAGCATGCAGTTTCACACCACAGTACTGTTTTATTCCTAAAGGACCGGAAGTCTTTCTGCAACTACAACTATCATAATCCAGCAGCCTTCAGATAGAATCCAGGTTTAAGAAACTCCTGCTTTGGCTTTATTTTTTTGACCCAGATATATAATAAAATTGCTATACATGCATATCATCGGAACATACTAATACTATTGAAAACTAATTTTTTTTGTGTAAGCATGCGCTTTCCTTTTCCACCAAGTTGAGAGTTAAAGGTGTTTTCAGAGACCACAGAAGAGGTGTTTTCACTCTTCAAGCAAATCCCTGTGCTGTTCATATGTCATAGCAAAGTCATCTTTTCAGCAAGTTTTTGCTGGGTGGGGCGAGACAGCAGTACATAACAGGAATTGCATTGCACCATGCCAATGCTACAATACTACAAACAGTAAACTGCTTAGCGAAAGAGAAAGAGTGAGAGATGTGCAACCTCGGGTGAAGTCACCAGAGTCTTCTGGACGAAACCCTCAACAGACAGGCTGTTAACAGGTTCCTTTCCCATTGCCCGGCCCACCAACTGACCGAGACGAGGCAGAACAGAGGGTTTAAAAGAGAGAAGGAAGAACAGCCATTAGAGCAATTCTGTGAGACACAACTTCAAGCAAAAGGGAGGAACTGGAAAAGGCAGAAAGAATCAGTGTTAACAGGACACAAGTGAGTTGTTCTAGCAGAAACTTTTTAATGAACTTCAAACTAAAATCATGCAGCTCCATGTACCTGACAGCCACCAAATCCACATAAGCAAATCAGGAGGCATTTGCAATGCAAAAAGATTTTTTTTTTTATTCTGCAAAAACATCAAAGAGCTGAGTTCCACTAAATCTCTTGGAAACAGTAAAGAGCAGCAAGACTTTCCCAGCTTTTGAATGTCACTCAAACAGAAACAACCCCTCACCCCCACCCACCCCACCTCACGGCACCCACCCCGCCTCTGGAATGAAGCACACAGCAGATTACATTTTCTGCCACAGACAACATTTGACATTCTGTGGTTATAATCTGATTGTGGCAGACAGCAGATGAGAGATTGTCTTAGGCACCAGCAAACACTATCCTATCTGAAGAGGCCAATCTCATCTTTAAAAGCCCTATTACCACAATACGATCAAAGCTTGAGAGATTTTGTGATCTAGCATGAAAAAACGATCTAACTGTTGGGCAATCAGGGGAGAAAAAAAATGACTTTATGATTAGTTCTCGAGTGCCTCGAACTGAGAAAATCTCAAAAACATCTCGGATCTAATCTCATCAAGATGTTTCCTTGTGTGCTACTTGTCAGTCATCTTCAAGCACCTCGGAGATATTGAGAGAATTATCCTGGTATCCCAGAGAAAGGCAGAATGCAATTCATTACACGGATGTCCTAAAATAAACTGCGGCTTTGTATCTTTGTTTCCGACTGCTGTAATATTGGAGATACCTGTCTGAAATGCCTGCAGAGAAAACAAAATCTATCTTAAGTAATCACGTGCAATCGCTATGTTTTTTTTAACCATATGACTGTGCAGTATCTCTTTAGGCTAAAAAAGCAGTAAAAACCTGCACAACGAGCATGAGAACGAGAGCGATTCGAGCAGTGGAAAGAGGACACTGGCACACGGGAATATCGATGGCCTTTAATGGAATGTCAAGTTTTAGAGGTCGCTGGATTTAAGATATTGACCATAATGGACCTGAAAGGCCTCCACACCACAGCTCCCCTACCCTCATCCCCCACTCACAGCCTTCTTCTCTGGTGTGCCGGTTGGGGAGGTCGCTGACAGACGCTTCTCGCGGTTCATCAGCTTGCTGTTTGGCTCCCTCAAGGCTCTCTTTAGCTCATTGATGCTGGCTTGGTGCTTCAGCAAGACGTCCTGCGACTTATCCAGAAACTAGAGAAGAGCAGAAGATAACAGTCCATCAGTCCGTCATGAACACCTGCGATATGTGTGACATGTATGAAAAAGTTGTGAGTTAATACTTCATGTACACCGGAGAGGAAGCCACGCGAACGGCTCACATCAATGCCAGGTAGAGATTACGCTAAGATTTTGGTCCTGTGTGCAGGTGTTCACTGACA
Organism: Benitochromis conjunctus; assembly: GCA_015052645.1. Taxonomy (NCBI): domain Eukaryota; kingdom Metazoa; phylum Chordata; class Actinopteri; order Cichliformes; family Cichlidae; genus Benitochromis; species Benitochromis conjunctus. The sequence goes on from VOQK01028030.1 coordinate 15,407, forward strand.
TTAAAGATGCTTATTGAAGCTACAGCATGGCTTCAATAAGTTACGACAGAATTAGCTTTCAAAACACGAATGAGCACAACAATCAAGGCACGCGCTGCAGAGAGGACGCAAGACAAAATGAATATGAATAATCAATGAATGCCGTTCACTAATCAAAACTCAGAAAGCTTTCTTTTTGGAGGATTGGACAACAGCTATTACTGGAAACAAAACCAAACCCATGTTCCTTTATCTGCATAAACAATATTCTGTAGTTCACCTGAAGAGGCAGCTGTTCGGAGCAGGAGGGTATTTCCCAAAGTTACAGTGTTTCTAGAGCAACATCCCCTCTGTGAGCTTTTTAGATCCCCTAACAATATAATAGGTAAATATTTATCTGAGAAATGCTGCCTACACATATAACTGCAGATATACACCAATCATTACATTATGATCTGTGACAGGTGAAGTGGATAACACTTATTATCTCTTCATCATGGCACCTGTTAATTGGTGGGATATTTTAGGGAGCAAATTAGCATTTTGTCCTCAAAGTCATTGTGTTAGAAGCAAGAAAGACAGGCAAGGGTCTGAGGCGAGTTTGATGACTTTCTAAACTGTGGCGGATACACCACTGCGTGAGAGTATGTCTAAAAGCGGCTATAGTACGGTGTTCCTGGCCTACAGTGGATCAGAAGGACAGTGGCGAAGGCCATGAGTGGCTAAAGCTCATCGATGCCCGTGGGGTCAAAGGCTGGCCTGTGTGGTCCCATCAACAGACGAGCTACTGTAGCTCATTCTGCTGAAAAAGTTCATGCTGGTTCTGATAGAAAGGTGTCAGAATCCAGCTGCATTTTACAATATGAAGTGTTGTTGATGTTTTCAGTGGATGCTACTGCGCTTAAAGTAGAGCTTTGAATGAAGGACTTGTAATTCAAGCTAAAAATGGAAAACTTGTACCAGCGATTTCACTTAAGTCAAGAACCTGAGTGCTTTTGCCAGCACCAGGCATTCTTCTCTGCCTGGTGCTGCATTACAGGCACTTAAGGAAGAGGACAAGCTCACGTCTATCTCAGAAAGCAGTGCTAGAGATTTGCTGCTGGATGTTTCCCATACCTATGAGTCTTTTAAAATATATGAATAAATCAAATATAAACTGACTGAAAAGATGCGGACAAACCTCAGGCTATTAAAGGCACACACGACAAGAAGCACAAGAGCCAAAATGCAAGAACCTGTACCTCCTGTTTGTGCCGAGGAGTAGTCTCCTGGTCCAACTGAGAGAGCTGAGTTGGTTGTAGGACAATGGGCGAGCAAGAGAGGGGGTCAAAGGTGAAGAGTGCGGGGTAAGAGAGTGCAGGAACAAGGTCAGATGCAGACACAAGGCGGTAAGTCAGTGAGAGGACAAGCAGGCAGACAGAAAGCACAGATTTAGCTAATAGATACAGATATCATGCTGAGACAGAGTCTGAAATTAGAAAATAAAGCCATCCCAGTAAATCTAGAATTTTTAAGAAAACTATAAGCATTACAGCCATATCTAAATCTTAAGTTAACCTTTACACCTAATTCTGACAATCAGTGTCTTTCAGATGTTTGCTGGGATGCCTAACTGTTCCATAAAACGCCACTACAGCCTTTGGCTCACTTGTTTATGTGGTGCAATGCAGTATAGCTGTTTTTGTTTTTCAGTGATGACAGCCACAGGTACAGAGACAAAACCCAGTGGGAGATATGCAGAGAGGGCGAGGAACAATTAAACAGATACAGTATTTATAATAAAGACAGCATACAGACAGACAGAGACCAAATCACCAGACACCAAATACCTCCTGTTTACTGTCAACTGGTGACCCGGCCTCCTCCTTCTCGCCAGCAGGAGTTTAAAAATAGAAAAAGCATGTTAGTAAACAGAGGCACGGCTCGGGTCTGCATTTGTCAGCATAATGAGAAAGGGTTAAAAACTGTAAAGCCGTTAGAAGGATTTATGAGCAGTGCAGAGTAAGCATGTAAGCCTGAGTGAAAGGAGAAGAGTTAGTAAATGCTAAATCCAGCAAAGCTGCCACAGCGTTATGCCCCTGCTGGATAAACCTCAGCTGGACTGAGAAGCTTGCACTGCACCTATTTAAATCATCCCCTCCCTGCACTAAAGCCAGAGTTGTGGGCAAGGTGACTAAAAGTGTGCATTTAGACCTTCTGTCACTGGAAACTCATTAAAGGTCCATCAGGAGGTCTTTATTACCATGATCTCTTTTTTTCTGCTCGGAGTCACGTTGCCGTCATGGTCTTTGTCCTGCTCCGCCTCCCGGCCCTGCTCGTGCTCCTTCTCCTCTTCGTCCTGTTCCAAACTTGGCTCCAGCTCTGTTTCCTGCTCGTCCCCGGAGGGGCTGTGCAGACGTCGGTGTTCACTGACGCTGCGGTGGGATAGGCCGTCGTGGTTCTCGCACATGGCTGATACCGGCCGTGAGAACTCTGTTGGCCAGACAGGTGAGAGGTGTGGGATATTCAATACACTTAATTTACGTTCTTTCACAGATGAAGATGAGACAAGGCTGTGTTTGGCTTAACTTAGTTTAGCTTCACATATTGTTCAAACCTTTTGATTTACAGCACTACTTTTTTGAGCAAAGTGAAGATAACTTTTTCTCCCAGAGAAACCTTCATACTGCAGCGCTCACCTCCATCCAAGCTCCGGGAAAGCAGATACCTCTTACTGGTCGAGCGCTCGAAGTGAGGAGCAGGCCGGTCTATGAGAGCACTGGCCTGCCTGGTTTGAGCCTGCGTCCTTCCGCTGTATCGAAACTTTGAACCCATCACCAAGAATCCCTTAGGAGGAGGCTCAGGAGATACCAGCCTGTAAAAACAGACTGTGATAAGCAAGCAATCCTGATCGCTCAAAGGCAAAGACAATACAGTGATATGTGCACTACTAATAGTTGAATTAATTATTTCAGAAAGATTTATTCACACTTTTCACACACTCGTTTTGTTTTGGGGGGTTTTTTAAGTGTGATTTCACATATTGTTGATCCATATTAACCTTCTCTAATGAAACCATAGAATACAACAATCGCTGACCAGGCAGAGTTTCACTATTTTCTTTCCTCTCATCCATCCAACTGACCACAGCAGACGGCTGCTCCCTGAGCCTGGGTCTGCCAGAGATGTTTTCCTGTTAAAAAGCAGTTCTTTCTTCCCACAGACACCAAGTGTTTGCTTCATTGTTGTATTTTGGAGGCTTTCGCTTTAGTATCGCAGGGCCTTACCTTACAATATAAAGTGCCTTCAGATGACTGTTACTGTAAACTGGCTTGACCTTTTAGGGTAAAGCGGACTTCTCTGTTATTACTCCATAATACGTACATGTAATTGTAACTGCGTGCTATTACATAGACAGCTGTATAATGCAGTCCATGCATGTGTGAACTCTGACCTCCTGCACACTTCTGTAATGTTAAATCAGTAAATAAGTTAAGTTTACTAGCAAAGCCGCGGTGACCATGACAGTAGCCTGAGCAACTGTGTCTAATGAAGCTGTACACAGGGAAGTGTTTGGTTTGCTTTGATGGCCATCGAACGAAAAACCCTCCAACCATGAGAGCGGATCGATTCTTACCGGAAGAAGGTGTGATGCTCGATGCAGACCTTCCACAGCCTCTTGGCAGCTCTGTGGTTGGGAAGCTTAAAACCAATTGTACTTTCAAACTGTTCATACTAGAGGGGAGAGAAAATATGGAGAGACAGAAAAAGTGAGAGCTGAGTACAGCACCAGGTATGCTTACTCTGTTTTGCTGAAGGGCACGTCAATTTGTTGGACGAACATTTAGAGAGAGTCCTAAAAATCTATAAATATACAACATCTTATACCTGAATGATCACTGGGCTCAATCAATAAAAACAGTCCTTGCTTTGTGCTTGCAAAAACCTGCTGGCACCATACTTATGTCAATATATATTTTTTCTTATTATTTACATATATTCTGCAGACTGGACAGAAGGTAGCAGGTCAGATCCAGGAAGGATAACATCCAGTGTTCAGAGGCTGGGAGCAAATGAGTGGAAAACAATTTCATGGCTCTATATTTACACTCTTTATCCCTCTGTGGCTGCAGCTGCATGGCTCTGTTAAAAGACTTCTTTCTTTGGCTCTATCACAGGCTCACTGTGCAGCTCTGTCACTTGACTGGGTCTCGCCCAGACAGCCTGACACTCTGAGGCTCAGCATGGAGGATAAGCTGCAGCAGCCTACAGCACAATGGCGAGGGCCAAAATAGAGACCCTAACCATGCAGCGGAGCGAAAGTAAAGGTATAAGGCTGTGTTTAGTGTGTGTGTGTGGTTTCCAGTATGGTTTCCAAATGACCACACATTCATTTCTGCTGTGGCTTTAAACAACAACATGTTTGTTTTCAGTAACATATATATCTATCAATTTATGTTAAATATGTGAGTCATAAAGGAAACAATAACCAGCCTGATTTTAAATGCTGTATATAAAAATATGGTCATAACTTCCACGTATGAAAAGTGAAGATAATGTGGAATTGTCTTAAACCCTAAACCCTGCTGAACTTTTCCAAAAACAAATCTGACTGTATAGACGGCAATGAGTAAATCAACATTTCTCCTTTCTAATCAACAATCTCACTAAACATTTTCCTTATAAGTTTATGGGCGTGATTTCTAGTTTCAGGTTTTACAGCATGTAGATTTGAATAATTCTGGTCATCATTAAAGCTGTATGGTAGTACTAGTATAGCAGCTGCTACCATATGAGCATGCTATGGCAGCCAGATCACCTCTTCGCTCATTAAAACACCAAGATAGTGACAGCCAGTGGGACTTCACTGACAAATGGGTGCTGCCATTGTAGCCAGGCACATCCATCTACTAGCACCTCAGAAGCTCTCGAATTAAAGTGTTTTATTGTATAAGCTGCAGGTGTGCAAACACCCTGTAGTGGCCTTATGGGGTGGGTCAGGCAACCGGCAGAGACTCTGGAAATGTACAAAGCTATACTTGTGTTAGTCCTTGTGTTACTTAAAGCTAGCACAGTGGTGGATGTAGCAAGGAAACTCTTAAAACTGAGGCAGCACAGAGTCTCATCTCCCTGTGGTTATGCACACATTTATATGAATATTTCTTGTTCCAAGAATGCACCAAGATCCAAAAAAACCTAGAGACCCAGTTCCTTTGATTGTAGCATAAACAGACTAGTTCAGGGATGTCATAGTCATTTTAGGTTGTGGGCCACATACAGCCTACTTTGATCTTAAGTGGGCCAAAAGAGTGAAATTCTCCTCTCTGATAGAAAAAGCTGCAAATCGTATGAAAAAGTTAAAATTCTATCTACTCCTTCACATTTTCCAAAGCCTTTCAGTGGGCCAGACTGGGGCCAGTTCTGGCCCCCGGGCTTTATGTTTGACCCCCCCGGTCCTTAACCATAATGCGTACTTCTCCAGGTCTTATCTTGATGTAGAAGTTGCTCCTCTTGTATGAAATCTTAAGGATCTTTGGCCAGGCAAAGCGGTTGATCCTCAGCCTGTCACGGTAAATCAGCAGGCCATTGGCACAGACACCCAGCATTATTTCAATCCCCTCAGAATCCTGCAGCAGACACCGACAGAAATTATTCAGGAGCAACACAGAGTGCATTGTTGACGCCTGAAAATCAAAAAAACGCCAGAATAGCCAACCTTGGCATGATGGAGGTCGACTCCATACATGGACAATTTCTTTGCGTTCTCCAAGAAGTTCATTTCGGCCTCTGCTGGAGTCATCCCCCTAGAATAAGAGCAGAATAATAACAATATGTGTAGCAGACTTTCTTAAATAATAGATCCAGAATGGTGTACAGTGGGAGCAGTATTCGAATATGCTTGATGTATTCTCTTCTAAGTTCCTCCCATCAAGTTTCCCAAGTACTTCATTTGGGAGAATGCCAAAAAGCAATGCCACAGCATCGCTATGTGAATTGAGAAGTGTTGTCACACTGGCAAGATTCACACTGTGTATATTTCAGTGACAGACGCTGCGGTAGTGTGACGGCATCTATCAGCAACATGCATAATGAAGTGTTTTTGATGCAGCTGAAAACTCATCAGATGATCGCCCTAAGACACTTGTGGATAGACAAAGGTCTGATTTAAACAACAGCGTGTCATGTACTTGTAGTTTCGATGGAGCTCCATCACCCTGTCCTCCAGTTCACGCGTCTGATTGGGAGCAAAGCGGAAATCGCTGACGTAGTCGGTGCCGTGGTCATCCTGGTCGTAGTCTCCCAGCTCGGCTTGAACAGTGTAGGAGCCCAGGAGGGCGTGAGTGACGAACGAGCACGGCAGCCGACCTGACAGCATGTCATCCCTCAGCTGCAGACACAGGTAGTATCTGTCAGATGAGACGAAAAGGGGAGGAAAAGAAGGAGTGTTGGCAGTCAAACAAGCCTGAGCCAATGCAAGCTCCAACAAGTATTCAGCCTAGTTAATCCATGGCAGTTAGTAGCATTCCAGGGCTAATCCTTCAAAAGGAGAGAGGGATTTGGGCTGCTCTCACACTGGGGCAAATATGCCGTGAGAATTGTTACAATGCGTTTATGTAAACATACATCAGTGGGAATATATAAAAAAGGAAACTATCTGTACAGCTGACATGTGTTAGCAATTTATCCTTTGAATAATTGTGAGGAGCACCTGATAGCACAGTCAGAGGAATTGTGACTGGGGATGCTGTAGAAGTGTGTGTCAGCACACTACCTGGTAATATCTTCTGTGAGCTGGGAGGGGTCGGGAGGGTAGAACTTGACAGCGAAGGCAAAGTGCCACGGAGAGTCTAGTAAGAGATTGTATTGAGAGCAGGGCTTAAACACATCCAGTATAACAGGAAAAGGTGTTCATTAGGAGACAGTTTTGGAGCTCTTCTTAGCAATTTAGCTGACAATTCCAAGAACAATGAGCAACAAAGCAAATTTTATGTCTCTGCTAATTGAATTTTAAAATATTAATCCACTACAACTACTTGGAAAAGACACTCACTGCGCATCTGCTTCTTGATCTCCTTGGAGGGGTCCAACCAATTCTGAAAGACAGAAGGCAGAAATCACACAGAGCAGACTGGAAACATGGCTAATGCACACCCCGGTGTCACATTTTACTCTAATTGCCGCGCGTGTTCCTTATGAAAGCCTCTCCATATGGTAAACAAAGAAACTGAGCCCTCCCCTGCTGAGGCATTCAAACCCGCGCAGAGCACTCATGTTTTATCACTGCGCCACAAACTCACTGTCAGCCAGTTACCTATCTGATCTCATAACATCTGATTGTTCAGTGAACCAGTTCACCAACAGGGGCACCATTTCAGATTTGGTTGCTAGAGCGTTTCATTAGCTGAAGAGTTCGTGTGAATTCACTTGTTACAGCAGCTGCAAATCGTGCTGTTTAGACAGATGTCAGTGGGATAAATATGTCCCACAAGTACTCTTAGTGTGAAAAAACTATGTACCAAAAAAAGTGAAAAAGTATTTGTCTCTTAGTTCTTTTTTTCTTTATTTTGCATATTTGTCACAATGAAATATTTCAGTTCATGACACAAATTTGAACATTAGACAAAAATAACACCAAATAATACTAATAATAATAATACCAAAATTGCTCCAAGAGTTCATCAGTCTTGGAGGTCATAAAAGAACCGAAAACAACATGTAAACAACTGCAGGTCACACTTGCCTTGAGGTCAGAGTTCATGATTCAACAATAAGAAAGAGACTGCTCATCGCATGTTTGCTGAAAAACAGCTTACTGTAACTGTTGGGAAAATATTCTGTGAACAGACGAGAAAAAAAGGTTTGAGTCCCGTTACATCTGGCATAAAAAGAACACCATGCCAACAGGCAAACGTGGTGGCGGTACTGTCATGATCTGGCTGATTTGCTTCTGAACCTAGTTGGAAACACAAATTCTGCTCTCTGCTAGACAACCCTGAAGGAGATTATCCGGCCATCGGTTCATGCCCTGAAGCTCACGAGCAGGACAATGATCCAAAACACACTCGCAAGACCGCCTCTGAATGACTAAAAAGCCAAAACTTTTGAAATGGCCTGGTCAAAATTCTTCAATCTGATTGTGAAGCTTTGATAAGATGGCAAAAGTGTGGGCATGAAGTCCTCAAAAGTTGTGTGAAAGACTCACTATCAGTTATTCCAAACACTTGATTGCATTTGTGTGATGATCCCAAACATGTCTATTTATAGTGAACAAAGATCTTGGTTCCATTTGGGGGTTTACAATGTTTTCAGTGTTCAATGTCAAGTTTTCTTAATTTTGTCTTACCTTTCTCAAGGCTTCTGGGGTCCCATGATGTCTTTTTCTGACCTTATATCCAGTTACTACTTTTATTTATACATTGTTTCTATTATTTCATTCAACCAAAACAACCTCGTAGTTGTAACTTTTTAATACATGCTTTAATCTGAAAAGTTGTATAGCAAAATATTAAAAAATTTAAATAAACATTTTTAGCCCCTTCTCTCTTTAAGCCAGCTCCCTTCTGACTGGCTGCCCCTTACAAGCAAAAGACTTCAGTAGGGTTTGTGCTTCTGTGCGGGATCACAGAAGCACAAGCCATGTGTTACTTTGTGTCACATAGGCCTGGAAGTCGAGCAAAAATTTGTAAGAGTAGTGTTGCTGCTAGCCAGTAAAATTGCTTGTGCAGTTTGGCCTTGAAATGAAGGAGAAGTTCATCCCTGTGGTGAGAAACCACTTTGTCATTTATAAATAAAGTTTGTAAAAGGCATCCAGCTTGGCTCAACTTCTAAAATAAGCTCACCTCGCCTGCCTTATTGGGTACATTACTCGTTTGTACCAGTCTCGTCCCCAATCGTCAGGCACGCTCACCATCAATCACTGAAGTAATGTGTATGTGTAAATCTCGTCTTAGAGCAGTATAAACCCTGAGTTTTGTCTCCAAGACGGTCCTACTTATACATACACTGACCTCCTTATTTGAATCTCTGCCTATGTGCATCCACTGTTGTACCAGTATAGTATATATGACGAAAAATAACCTAACACATAGTATATCCCTTGTAAACATGAATTTATTGTTAGCCTAATTTAACATATTTATGTCAAAATATACTGAATTTCATATCAACAGCACATTATTTAAAGTTAGCACAGTTAATGGAATGCAAAATGATCTGAAACAGCTATTTCTACCAAACATGCCAAAATGTACCACACTGAGTCTATAGGCATGTTTGCTGGTCTATAACATTGTCACAGCATGCTAGCACACTCCCACTGTCAGTGCTAATAAAGTTTATATTCAGCATGTATAACACGTCTGTCCATAGTGGATGTTGTGGAAGGAAAGTTAAGATACTGCTCAAGTCATTGATGGGAATCACCTAAACTTAAACCAATCAGCAGTTACCAGGAAGTCTCAGGAGAAATCAAAACTGTGATGTTGACAGCGGCACTAGAGGAAAGGTCAGTGGACTACCAAAAATCTGATTCAAGAAAATTAGTTGGAATGGGCATTTATTTTTATGTAAATTTCACCCTCATGCTTACAGGCATAAAAACAGGTGTCTGAGCAATCCATGATGCAGAGAGCTGACAGCTGATCTCCACTAACCTGAATACCACGCAGCAGCTGTTTCTTAATGCTGACCGGCTTCTTGACAGCTGGTACTATACAAATCAGAGTGAAACCATGAAGGGTTGTTACACTACAGTGTAACCCTGTGGCCTTAACGGGGATAAACTGCAAACTGTATCTTTGACAGTTTGCCTCCAGTGTTACTCCTCTGGTGTTTAATCACACTGCTAAAGACTCTGAAGAGCCGTAGGCATTCGATTGTCCCCACAAATCTACCTCCTGTCAGCTAAGGGTAAAGAGCATGGAACTAGTCAGGTGCTGAAAAGCAGGCAAAACTTTTCATTATTTCAAACTTTCTAAAGAAATCACATAGAATAAATGTTCTCTTGGAGAGCAGAGATTGAGTTCTTGTTCCCCCAACTGAGACAGAGAAAGGGCATCTGAAATGACATTTAAATTCTCAAGCTTGTTTGGTCTACCAATCAGCACTGACCCCAGACACTAAGCTCACGCTGTGCCCTGATAAGTCCGTCTTTGATGAGACCGTCATATCGTGAGCTCCAAGATCGGGCTCGATCCAGAGCCTCAGCCATCCCGTGCACCTCGAGTCACAGCATGTGAGCTGACATACTGTGTACAAGCCAATGACTGGGGCAGAGGATATGCACCAGATGTTTAAAGGAGCTTGGTCTTGTCATCTGTCATCTCTATCTTTAGAAGACTGGAGGTTCCTCTGTAGCCTGTTGTGCAATCACATACCTACCCTCTGGGAAAACATCAATCAAAACCCCAGACCCACATCAAACACAGCACTCTCATGTGAGTTGACAGCCGGGACCCATCAGGTCCGTGTTAATTATATGATTATATGATAAGTCTGGTTCGCACACCTTATAACAAAGCAACAACAATCCGTGACTAACAGACCTTCTTTTCAAAATGTCAAAAAGGTTGGTGTGCTGACTGGCGATTAATGTTAGAGCCCATTTATCAGGAGCCGAAATAATTAAACCTCTGATGACGGAAAAAAAGAGTGAAAGAAAAAAGTAATTCTGACAAAGTCAAACTAAAGTCAAGTGATACACACCGGAGGTGAAAAAACAAGCACGATAATGCCATGAATCTCAAGGGTCAGTTCACCCGAGAGATTACTTTCGCTGAGATATTGTTCCAAACTTAAAACATTTTCATGGCATCAGAAAATTGTTCATTAGATTCCCTCTATGTGAGGTTGTTTCAGTTGTACTAATCAATATTTTTCTAATAACTTGTGAGTTCTTTTTAACTTATTATGAGTACATGAGAACAAAGATGTGCTGCTCACCATTAAAAACCCACAGATAATTATTCCCTAAATGGAAAAGTCCCCTAAGGTAACAAATGATGGACAAGTTAGAAACTATCCAGTGAACATGTAGTCAAATTAAATGCTAATTTTGTGCCTGATTTATGCATGTTTTGCTATCTTAAAAGAAAAGCACTGCCTTATCATGGCATATTTAGCCAGTGCTCTTTGCTATGGCTACACCACAACAATACATCCAGTCAAAATTATTAATACATGTCATTTCTGATTACACATTCATTTGGTTCTTTTAAATTAGGCACTAGTCACACAGGCCTAACGACCAGGCGGTGACTCTATGCTAACCATCACTGAAACTTGCTCGCTAGGTGATATAGGTTGCAAAGAGGCATGTGGTGCTGCATCTCATACCCTCCTTGTGATTGTGTTTGTTACCGGCAGATCGCTGTGTTCATCTGTAGTTTCTATGGAAGGTGCTGTCTCGTCTGCAAACAACTCACTAAGTGGTTGTGAAACTGTGAAGAAACAAACTGTGGACGACCACATCAATCTGCTAGCGACCAGAGCAATCACAAGGAGCTTCGTCATACAGCACTCTTCGTTGCGACCAGTTTCACCCAGTGACACCCAGCAAAAACTAGCCAATTGGTCTGGAATACACCTTTTTTCCCTACTGGGGTTACTGATGTTGCCGTGAGGTAGCTGATCAGTCTCTAGGCCTGTGTAAATGAATCCTTATACTAATATATAGTAGCTTCTCAGGTAAGTTTGTGTGCCATGCAAACTGTCTCTATTTTAAGTTACTGCTTTCTAGCGTCCCATACAGTAACTGCACTGAACTAATGTACATGTTTACTGTTCTAACTCACATTTTCTTTTATGTAACATGATCACTAAACGCAGCAATCAGCCAAGACATACTTGTCTCTTTAGCAGCACCAAGTGGCAACATAAGGCTTGAAAATCAGCTCCTCTAGTAGCAACTTGCTCTAAAAATGATTTAATGCCGATAGACTCCTATGTTAATTGCTAACTATATTTTTATAACCCATCCATCTGGATAAAAGGCAACGGCTGGTGTGATTGACAGCTTTTGAGACACCTCAGCTGTAGCCGATAGCTGTCTGCCATACTTTACCTCTGCTAATTAAACTGACTGAACTGGACCTCTAGACTCTCTTTGTGACGTTCATGTGTTTTGTTGCATTTTTAACAGAGCTATCTCACAAAAATGTCCCCGTGTGGTACAGCCTGTCCAAGAAGGTTGTGCTTCAGTTTCACAGAGTAAAACTCTAGCATTTATTTGTCTGTTGCTTAGCACTATTTAGCAGATATGTGTGCGGTTTATGAGCACAGTGCTAATCAATCTTGCTGGTGTTAAGTGATAACTGCACACCTAATATGTTTCTAAAACCTGCTCAAGCAAATTCATGCATGATTAGACAACCAACATTGAGAAACTTTCTCCTTTATCTAATTTCAAATTTAAAAAAAAAACCCAATAAGAAAATTTTATTAGCTAATTAGCCTGTGTGACCTAAAAGTTTAAACTTGCCTTTAGCTATTGCCTGAGAAAAAGCAGAAAGTCATCCCGCTTCCCCTTCACCTCGCCATAGTCATAAATGAAAGAAATAGCAAAGTCACTGAAGTCATTTTGATCTAACTTTTCTTTTTAGCTCTTCAAATTTTTCTCAACTGTGCCTCTTAGCCGAGGCCCGTGGAGATTTAACTCAACCCATGAAATTATTCTACCTCTGGAGTAGCTCTGCCTCTGAGAAATATTTCTATCACTAAATCTCATATATGCATCTTGCAAAGAGTAGATGAGGCATTTTCATCTCTTCTTCAACTGGACAAGTTATTCAAATTTCTTTTGTCCAGGCCCAGACTTAGCATGGACATTTCCATTTTCCATTCTTCTCTGAATGATGGATAGCGCACCCCAGAGAGAGCCAGCAAAAAACTGGGAGGAATACAGATTGTTTAGTAAGCAGTGTTTATGCACTGAGAGGTTACTGTGGTACACAACTCACTGACCTTCTGGCTGTCTGTGTCGGCAAAGGTCAGACCAAAGTAGTCTTTCTCCAGCAAGTTAAGGTGTTCACACACCATGTCCATCAGGGTCTGTCCTTTGGAGTGTTTCTGCAAAGACAAACATACATGACATGAAAGTGTGGAAAAAGGTCAAGAGAAAGAAAGAAAAAACAGTCAATGCTATATATTTTTGACTATCAAATGTGAATGCGCCACTCTAATAGCTGGATTACTATTACACTATCAGACTCTATTAGTCAGCTGCTCTTTTTAAGGTTCTCTGGACCTAAAGACAATTTAAAAACTCAGTCATTTGGTGTGGTGATACAGTCACTGTGACATGCTGCAGAATACTATCGGCAGACATTTAATACTTACTACTGACAGAATTCAAGGTGAATTTTAGTAATAATCCCTGTCACAGTAAATAAACAGATTTCTGTTTGTGTGTGCGTGTGTGTTTTCCACAAACACACACAAAAGAAAACATTTTCTGTCACACTACTGAAGGCACAGTCAGCCATATTTGGTAGATATCTATTTATTCTGGTGTATGCACGTTGCAAGCATGGAGATCAATAAAAAGAAAAGTGCAGGAGAAGTGTAGAAGTTTCTGGATCAAATACTGCAAAACTGATTAGGCACCAATGTGGGTTAAGGGTCTAGAAGAGCACTCAAAGGAGGAAACGTACTGGCTGCCAACCATTAAAAAGAATCTTTTATTTTACATTTATGTTAGTTTATCCCATTAATTTTGAACCTCTGAAAATGAAGTTCTATGTATAAATTTGGCAGTAGTTCCTAAACAGTTCACACAAAAATTCTGTAAAATCCTTTGAATTATAGTTGAAAGTCTGCACTTCAATCACATACAGAGTGTCTGACTTACAGCTCACTGTGGTGGTGCACAGAGGCCCAGTCCATCACATAGATTCTGACATTTTCCCTTTGACATTTTCCCATTTTCCCACTGCATTCTAAAAATAGTGACACATTTGACTCAAATCCAAAAATGAATTAAAAAAAATAATCAGGGGGTCAGTTAGTGGGATGCAAAGGTGGCATGGCTGTGACCAAATTAATTGGCATATAACTGTGTATGAATCATTATCTGTGTACGAATATCATTAAATAAGCAGCAGATATTTCACTGGGCTGAGTTGCATATATGGATTATAACGGGAATATAATATTAGGAGTACAGTTTGTGCATGGGCTTATGAACCACAGTAAATATAGAACAAGAAAAACCCTTTATAAGTATGCATACACAGTTTTATCCTTTCACAAGGCCTACTTTAAGAGGTGACAAGATTGAGCGAGGAGTTGCCAGGGAAACTGAAGCAGTTTTTTCCTTGTGCTGTCTATTTCCTTAATATCTCAAGGGTAGAGCTTGAAAAAGTATTTTTCCTTTTCGTCACAATGAGTGAAGGGAGGTTGGTGGAGGAACACTTGGGAAGTGCTTCTCAGCTCTCATCTTGTCAGTCAGTGAGTCCCCGATAGCAGCGCTGTTTATGTACAGCGAGAGCACGCTGTATGCCATCAGAGGCAGCACGCCGAATTAAATAAACAAATCATTTGAGTCTTGGAGTCTTAATAAGACATGACTGAAGTGCTCCCGTCTATTTGCTCTCTGCTCTGGTGCAATTAAACTGAAATGTAAAGAAAAAAAAATTATCTCAGTGTTGACACCTCAATAGGCGAGGAAATCTTGGATGTCAACGAAGCAGCCATTCCACCCAAAATGGCCTCAATCAACACATCAGCCTAGCCTGGCATGACCAAGCATGAAGGGAGGGGCCGGGTGAGAGAAGTGGGTAAGGGTGCGGTGTGTCCTTTCCTGTTCGAGGGCCGCAGGGAGGCTCAGCCATGCATACCTGACGAGAGACTTAATTAACTCACGAGTACCACCTCCTCCGGCGAGAGCGCTCCCAAGGTGTACCCTGCCTCCTCACAGGTTCCTCACGATTACCTACTCCTGGAAGCACGAGGGAGGTTCAAAAACGGCAGGCATGAAGTTCTATCCTAACAACAGGAAGCAGGAACAAGCCTGTCCGTCACCTGGTAGTCCGAGACTGTCGCCAAACTAGAATTTTACAAAACATGTGAAGGTAGGCAAATATTCCAGAAGCGCACTTATAATACCGATGCTTTCATAAGCATAATGCAAGCTATTGTTGTGGTGTGGAGAAAACCCAGATGTTTTCACAGTGTCCAGAGAGGTTGGCACCAGAACACCAGTGCTCATGGTCTTACTTCACACACTCTTGCAAATGAACAGCCCCCTCCTCCATCATCACACCACATACACAAGATTTCCCGCACTTGTGCGTTAGTGTCCTGAGGGTTGCTTCGTAATAATATTGTTCTTCTATTTTCTCCTTGACTGCACCGGGCCTCCAATCATGTAATAGGTATATAGATTCCTTTACACCCAGTTAGTAGCCTGTGCTGGGGGCTTTTTATAAAAAAATGCAATGAAATCAGAATTTATTGATACCTTTTTGAATTACTCGCTATAACTGGGTAGCCTCACAGTATAATTTTGGTCAGTATTTTAATTAATTATTTAATATGATCATGTAACCATGTGATTTTTGAACTTAAAGATGTGTGCTTTTACAGGGGAGTTCAATATATCAGTGCCAGGTGGCTATGAGGAGTGTTTCAGGATCTAAGTTGTTTCATAATAGTTAATGCAGCGTTAATGCCGTCATCACGACTAACGCGTTTAACTCGTCTGGAGCGCAGACTGACTCAAAATCCCTGAAATGTCTCTGTCAACGCATTTCGGGGAGTTAGTCCAAAGTTTGTCCATCCTGCGCTCCAGACGGGTTGAGTGCGTTAAAAATTTTAATCGCGTAAATCGTGAAGACCACATTAACGTTGACAGCACTAGTTAATATACATAAAAGTTATTTAAACTCAGTAAACAACAAAATGTGCGCGCCTGTTCTGCAGTTTAGTATTTTCATTTGCCTTTAGCATACTACTGAACCCTGAACACTGGAGCTTAAAAGTACATAACATTTTTTGTACTGCTTTGTACAGTAGCAGTGCTGTTAGTGTTAGCCGTGCTGCTAACCACCGGCAACCTGAAAATGATTTGTAAACTAAAAACAGCCATAAAAAACTGATCTGTAAATTCTGTTTCTGTTAAAAAAACACTGCCTGTAAGCATTACTGCCAAGTAACCATAAGCTGAGCACGCACAACAAATAGTAGGATCTACTGCACCGAGGAATTGCTAATGTAAACCAAGAGCATGGCTTTCCACCCTCCTGTTCGTAAAATAAGGAGCGTAAAAATATAGAATTGTTAAAAAAAGGACCCTTTTCTTTGAAACGTGGTGTCTAGATACTTACTTACTCATTGGATGGCACAGTGTTACAGTAACACTGTGAGGATTTTTGACCAGGGAATGTCCTTAAATATGAAACAAACACACAGGACTGTTTTCTTAAATTTGCACAATACCTCTAAAGTTAGAAACATCCTGTCTAAGAGTGATGCTGAAAAACTAGTTCATGCCTAGTCGTTCAAGGCTTCTCTACTATAATTCATTATTATCAGACTATTCTGAAATCTCCCTGAAAAGCCTTCAGCTGATCCAGCACAAACTGAATTGAACTGAACTGAATCAGATAGGGCAATGAAATCTGGAATGCCTCTTGATCGCAAGCACAGTTATTTCTTCTGTGTCCATGTGTTGTGCTGTCACTGGTTGCTAGGGTTCGGGGGAAGCAGAAAAGTGATGCGATGTGGTGCAACACTTGTGTCTTTGCAGCAATATCTGCTGTAATGCTATTTAAAATCGCTAAAGGGGCAAAAGTTATCTATTGTAGGTTTCAAAAGCATGTTTACAAGATGTTACAAAAATCAGTTTTACCCTAGAATCTTCTTCATAGTTCATATTCATATATTCATATTTAAAGTTTTCCCATTACAAAACAACGACAGTACAATGGATGGCTATTTTTATAACACAGACATTTGGATACTGGTGAAATTTAAAGGCAGGGCCACTTTGATTTGTACATTTCTAGGACTTCATTAGTTTGTTGATAATGAACAGTTTATGGATGCAGTTTGTTAATCGAGTGTGTTATCCAAATATAGTCACTCCTAGCTCCAAAATACATCAAATGAAACGCCAGAAAGCAATGGCTACATCCATCTGTTGTAACACAGTCCACTGTGCCCGGTAAGCTTTTGCACACAGACGATGGTTCCAGACAGACGATTCACTTCCTGAGTTTGGATGTGCTGTAATCTACACAGATTTCTTTTGTGTGGGATAAAAAGTTGAAACGTCACATAGATTAAAATATTGTTGCCCAGTCATCTCCACAGTCAAGTAATTGAATATAAACACATCCTTTCACATCTTGAAAAGATACTTTTAGCAAAAAACAGGTAGGCCTCCTCTGCCCGAGGTG
This sequence comes from Benitochromis conjunctus, assembly GCA_015052645.1. Lineage (NCBI taxonomy): Eukaryota > Metazoa > Chordata > Actinopteri > Cichliformes > Cichlidae > Benitochromis > Benitochromis conjunctus. The sequence continues at coordinate 32,761 of VOQK01028030.1, forward strand.
CATGCTGCTGCTAGTCATAAACCTGCAAGACGTTCAACTCAATGCCTTGTATTTATCTAAGGAAATGGACTTACATCTGTCTCTTCTGTCCTCACTTATGCATGCATTCAGTTTCCCTTCTCAGCAAGTGGCAAATGCCCTATTTCACTCTGCAGTGTAATGACAACACATATCTTGTGTGGAATGAAGGCTTTAAACTGCATTATTTTTTTGTGTTTCTGTGTGTACTACAGAAATGTGTAACATTTCTTTGAATTCACCCTCTGGTGAGTTCTCAGCGTGGCACCCTCTCTTTTATTCTTTTTGCCCATTTCATCCGCTTTGTACAACACTATACAGCGCACACAACTGCCCACAGAGGGAACCAACAACAAAGGGGGAAAAAAAATAATGTTCCCTTTTTTTCAACTCTTTGCTCAAAGCACGATAAGCCTAATTCCAGAAAACGTGTTAATGCAAATTGTTTTCCGTCAGGCGTACCTCAGTTTCTCCTTCGAACTCAGAGGAATCCAGTAGGGTCACTTTAAAGGGGGCCGTTTTAAGCCGCTTGGAGCCTTTCTGGGGAGATTTCAAGTTCTTGTTGGGAGATGTCTTTTCAGACATGTCATCAGTTTCTCTGTGTCCATCCATGTGCTTGTTCTGGTCCTTTACACATAAATAGAAAAAAAAATAGAGAGAGAAAATGAAACGACAGTTTTACATTTAAAAGTCTTTCTCAAGAACTGAACAGATACTTGAATCTGTTAAAATGTTTTCATACTTTAAAAGGTGAAAATATTAGACTTTTAAAATAAACATGTTGATAAATATATTAATAGTTACACTTGATATTACTCATATCGAACAACATACTACTGTACAAAGACCAGAAAATACAGAGCACAAGTAACAGTATAGAGTTAGCTCTGTGGCTAGAACAGATTTTTGATTTCAGGCACTGTGCACAATATGTACAAAGTCCAATAATGACACATGCAGTATAATATGTATCTGTTGTAAATGGACCTGAGTTTCAGTCACTGAAGTAATCGCTAAACAAGACAAAACAGAAGTAAGAAATGAAATTCACTCGGCTCTAGAAGAAATAAAGTTATAGCAAAATGAAAACGTCTTGTACTGAAATATGACAAAATAAGCGGAGTCACGTTATCTGAAAGCTCTGTTCTGAGAACACAGTGTGGACAAATGAACTTTTTTAACTGTGGTATTATCTGTCAGCCCTGTCAATATTTTGTGAGCTTAAATTAGCTTTAAAATCTGTGTGAGGTATGAGTCAGAAACTGTCAGAAAACACAAATATATTCAATAAAACAACAAAAACAAAAAATCCACAAACACAAATCATTTTTGCAGACACATAAACATAAAATAGCTTAGTTATATTTAGACTGACAATGGTGGCTACGGTGGCTCTAAAAAGGCCTATTAGCTGGTGACAATTTCTCACCACACCCACTAAATAACAGGTGTAACTGCTGCTAGCTATCAAAAACAACAGCCAAAACCTTTCTCCTTCTTTCTTACACTTATAAGTAATATAACTATCTCGCTCTTTCTCTCTCACTGGCTTGACACTTCATAATGTCTAGTAATGACATTCACTAGAAAGATCATAAATCTCATATACCCCAAATTGCAATATGTCATGTCATGAACATCAGTAGCATTTGTTAAATTAGCATGACTGAATTCATATAAATACATGTATTTCTTGTCCACCATTGTGGACAGGTGACAATCTTGGTGACAATATAGGATTAAGTGAATAAGGCCCTATCACACAGGCCTAGAGACTTGTATGAATATTCCCCGACCAGTTGCAAATGGCTGGAGGAGGTTGATGGCAGTTCCCGGGAAAATGATTACTACAGCTCAAATTACACAGGACTACAGACTTTCAGTCGCCCATGGCAACCGTATGGCACTCGCTTTGCTCACTAGCACATTGCTACAGTCATAGTGTGAATAGAAATGACCGTACTTGTTGAAGATGTACTACTGCTATGCTAGCAATTAGCGAGTATTTGCAGATAAACACAGATCTAGCAAGCAAAGCAATCACTCTGAGATTTTTGGTGCTCCACTTTCTTTACAACCAGTTTCACGGAGCAAGGGCCAGCAACCTCCAGGAACCACTGTCAACCAGTGGAGGAACTCACATTTTTCCCAAGCCACTGGTGATTGTATGCCATCCAATGTGTGTATGGCATTAGAGATACTTTATGTTAGAACAGTCTGGCACAGATTAGTCAAACAGATTAGATAATGGGGTAGACGTAGACAGTTTAATGAAGAACAAAGACACTGCTTGTGTAGACAACAATTATTTTTCTGTTTAGCTTTTACATAGAACAATTCCTAACTCACTATATAAAAGCTATTACATCATGTTTTTCCAAATGCTGGTGTGTTTTTACTGTGTTTCCACCAACTATGTATCTGTAGCATTAACAGTAGTGTAGTACTATAACATCCATGCTGACCTGTTTCGCTATTTTACTGTCAGAGGCTGAGTCCTGCATGTCTGCTGCTTCCCCCTGCTGTCCAGGAGGACTCCTCCTTGTTCGCTTTCTTCACCTCTCGATGACTCGAAGCCTTCCTCTGTCACTTCAGCAAAGTAACACCAACCTGAGGAGAGACAGGAACATTGCAAATATATAATATCAAGTTTATATTTTAAAATAACTGCGTGTAGGGCTACAATGCTATATCGACGTCATTAATCTTTCCCCTCTTAAAAAAGAAAAAGAAAAAATTTTAGAAAGTGAAACAAACACAAATGTATTCCCAAGCCATAATGGCGCCTTCATTACAAATTCTAAAAGTTTTCTTTCTTTGTAAAACACCACTTGCAAAGACATAATTCATGCTGCCGTCAAGGGCATTTACTTTAATTATAAAATCCTTCACTGAGCCAGATAGTGATCATCTATTTAAGCAAGGCAAGTTCCGACACTCAGGTGACGAACACCACTAAAAAGTAAATGAGGTTATGAGTGCTATAGTCACTATTTGCTTCAAATACCAGCTGTTAAAGAGAAAAAAAGGTAAGCGCAGGCGATTACTTATCCATCAGCAGCTACGCCTGTGATTCGTCAGTCTCTCTGACTTGAGTGCATATGTGCGCAGAAGGTATTAAACCCTATAGTCCATTGTTCATCAAATAAAGAAAACATTCTACCTAAATAAATCAGTGACGTAACAATGCAAACAGAGCAGCAGATGCTTTGTTTAAGTTATGCAGGTTTATTAAGTATCATCAGCGATTGAAGTCAAGTGTTAATTTTCCTGGAAATGTGTTGGAGCTTGCGTCTTTAGTTGCAGGGTATAGGTGTGGGTGGATAGAACAATAACCGCAACTGCAGTGACTGAACAGAGCAGCCAGTTATGTCGGTTTGCAGAGGTGTGTACTGTTAGCACGTCTAAACAGAGGCCCAGTAGATAAACACTTAAGACACTTTCACAGACGCCTTTGCACTAGCTAGAAGTACGGCAGTGTAGAAATGTTGCAGCAGATTCATTGTTGAATTACCGTTCTATCAAGTTGATGCAACAAGAAAGGTTCAGTTTATTTAATTGGTTCAGGATTCAGAGCAACAAGCACAATACTACAACCCAAACTGCATTTGAAGCATCCATCGCAAAACTAGTAGGTTAGCATTTGCATCTAAAAAGTTATGAAAAGTTGCAAAATGAATAAAACAGTCAAAATGTATGGCATACTTCTAAATCATAGATGAGAAAGTTTTGAAGATCATAGATGCATAGTTTTGTGTCAGTTTTATCTAACTAGTGACTAAATAAGTTTTTTTTTAAGTAAAAATCATAGTATTTCCTTCTAAAATGTAGTGGAGTAAAGAAATCAAAACGGAACAAAATTAAAATACAATTACATAAAAACTGTAGTCTTATAAATCTTATCTTAGATTAGCTTAGCCTGTTTTAGCTTATCGTAGCTTAGCTTAGCTTGTCTTAGCTCAGATTAGTTTAGCTTGTCTTAGCTTAGGATGACTTAGTTTATCTTAGGTGCACATTAGTGTAGAAGTCTGCGTTAAAAGCTTACTTCCATGGCTCATTAAGCAACACACAACACTTGCAAGTTAAATTTATAGTAAAACAAAAGTAGGTGAAAATTTAGGCTGGAGTTTTCCAGGGTTTATGCCTTAGTAACATTTCTGAGTCTGGAGTGGTGATTAGTCCGCCTTAGCCATTTTCTCTCTTTTCTAGGCTTTGTGCTCAGGTCAGGAAAAGGTTTTCCATGCTGATATGAAAGAGGTTTTCTCTAAAAGTGTTCAGGTTATTGTGTAACAGTCACAATATGTCTAGCAAACAGCCAGTGTTATATATGGTATGGAGCAAACATGCATCATTAAAACACGCTGTCTCATATAAAATGACTAATGGAGAGGAAACGTCAAGGACTTCTGTTTGCAATATTTTGTACAGCTTTCAGGGTTTTTTTTTTTCTATCCCCTGGCACCATATTAAATTTTTTTCAGTTTTAAGCAAGAAAGCTTTTTGTGACTCAGATTTTGTTTGTAGTACTTAGAAAAGCCATCACAGGAGAAGTATTTTGTTCACATTGTAGATTTTCTGTGTAATAATTTATGTTCTCTTCTGAGAAGTCTTGTTTCACCGCTGAGGCTTCATGTTTAATGTCTTGGAAGCCCACGTGGGTTAGATACATCTATGTGTGAGATGCAAAAATAAAAATTACACTGTGTGCACTGCCTAGTCGTCTGTTAAAAGGGAACAGGCAGCTCTGCCTGCCAACAATGGATTTCTCACTGTATGATTGCTGAACATTAGCAGAGAGCAGCGATTTAAGTATGAGGCTTCTGACGCCGTGGAACATTTTAGTGCCAATGGCCCAGATACACAGTAGTTAAAACTTCCTGCTCCTGCTTTTATTTTTGCCATTTACTGATGTGAACAATGAAGAAGCTGCTCATTATTTTTTCAGTCTAGGGGTGGATTAAAAAGAAACCCAAACACTTTGAATAGATTTTCCACCAGATGACCCAGGAACACGTTCTTCTTTAACCTTTTATCAAAAGAAGGCAATGTACATAATGTGTAAGCATAACAGGGAAAACCCTGAAGGTCTGTGCTGTATATAATCCATACTGTATATGGCCCTGGAGGTCTCTATGCCCCACAAGCAGCAAATCACATCAAAATAATGCACCTGAGGATTGTAGGCAATCACAGCCAACATGGGCAGCACAACCGGTTCACACTGGTTCAGAGGAGAAGACAGTCCCCTCCCGACTCCAAACCAGAGAAGGTCTTGACATACACGCATGTGTTTAAAGGAGTGTGAACCCCTCCTCTCACTCCTCCTCCTCCTCCTCGTCTGCAGCTCTATCACAACTGCCCCATTACTTACAATCACAGCAAATTGACAGAAATGAATTCTCCTCCTTGGGGACAAAAGTGAAGCGTGGACTGGTATGTCCGCTCAGGGCCTCATTTCCTCCTCGCTGTCTTATCCAGCTGAGTACTGAGCTATGAGGTGCCAAATCAATTTTCTGTCACTGGCTGGATCGTGGGTATGACTGCCAAACTTCCCCGAGTGCAGAGGTAAAACTCGGGTATCGCGTTGTGACGGAGGAGGAAGCACAACACCAGCATCCTCCTCCAGTGCCTTTCTGTTTCCAATTCAGTCAAGCTGAAAATAGCGAGCCTCTCCCCTGCGTGCTTTACAGGTGCGCGCTTTCTCATTGTGTCCAAGAGAAACAGAAGCTGACGTGTGTCCCCCCCCCACCACCGCCGCCGTTTAAGATCCATCTGGGCTACATGACACGGTGCATTCATCTACAGCCGTTTCTGTGAATATATCTGTCTCAGTTGTGCTGTGTTCACAGCAACAAATTACCTGAGAGCAGTTCTGGTCTAACACTGTCTGTTCACCGCTGTGGACATTTTTCACTCTCACTTCAAACACGTTAGCGAGCCCACAGCCAAGCGTGACACATTTTATAACCATACTCAGATCGATAGTTTCTGTTGCTTTTTAAGGGATATCTTCTATTCACACCAGCCGATAATGAAAAAGCCTGTCGAGGACGCGCGTTCAAGCAGGTAACACATAAGAGAGAATACAAATCACATGATCTGGTGCGGGCTCGGCGCTCAACGGGGTCTCTTATTGAGACATCTCTTGAAATCAGATTAATTACCAAATTAACGCAGATTGATGTCACAGAGCGAGGCAGTCAAGCTCTGCAAAGGCATTAATTTCCTGCAACAGACTATTACCCGCAATGGCCTCGATCACCACTCTTGCTGAGACCTCTACGGAGGAGAAGAAAGAATCAGAGAGTGCGGAATGTGCTGCGTGCTTCCTTTGTTGTACACTGGGTGCAGTTTACTGACAAGGTCTGCCTTTGATATCTGCCATCAGTAATAATAATTCATTACAGGGAGCAGCGTATTGTTTCCTCAGAGGGTTATGACACGCTACTTTTCCCTAACAAGTGCAGCCTTTCCCTCGTGTTTCTTCTGCCTCTTTCTCTTCACTCTCATCAGAGCTGAGCTTTCATCTAAGCTAGCCAAGTGGAGGGAGAATGAGGGAGGGAGCATGCACGTCTATGGAAGACTACTGGCTCGGCTCCGAGATGCAGTTGCCATGGTAACGGCATAGAGCGGCTCTTTCTTTTTTTTTCTTTCACGCCCGCTCTCCTCTCTTTTTCTCCAAAGAGGAGTGACAGAGAAACAGAAAGACCGAGCGAACGAGGAGGGAAAGATGAGAGGCCAAAAGATGAGGTGGCTAGGAAGACAGGCGGGTGGGGGTTGGGGGGGGGGGGGGGGGG
>VOQK01028030.1:44696-55393 GCA_015052645.1 Benitochromis conjunctus
TGGATTAAGTAGTTTAGTGTAGCAGAACTTGATTGGCCTCCACAGACTCCTGACTTAAACCCGAGAAACACCTTTTGGATGAATTAAAGCGGAGACTGTGAGCCAGGCCTTCTCGTCCAACATAAATCCTTGACCTCACAAATGCGCTTCTGGAATAATGGTCAAAAATTCCCATAAACACATTCCTAAACCTTGTGGAAAGCTTTGCCAGAAGAGTTGAAGCTGTTATAGCTGGAAAGGATGGGCATCATATTAAACTCTATGAATTAAGAATAGGATGTAAGTTACAGTTATATGCGTGTAAATGCAATTCAATTCGATTCAATTTTATTTATATAGCGCCAAATCACAACAACAGTCGCCTCGAGGCACTTTATATTGTAAGATAGACCCTACAATAATACATACAGAGAAAATCCCAACAATCATATGACCCCCTATGAGCAAGCACTTTGCTCATAGGGGGACAGTGGGAAGGAAAAACTCCCTTTTAACAGGAAGAAACCTCCGGCAGAACCAGGTTCAGGGTGGGGCGGCCATCTGCTGCGACCGGTTGGGGTGAAAGAAGGAAGACAGGATAAAAGACATGCTGTGGAAGGCATGGCAGACATGCAAAGACTAGGAAAATAGTATATATACATACACACATACCTACATACGCAATGACCCTTAAAGTAAAATTTTGATCTGGTAAAACACGAGGTCAACGCATGAAGGTTTTATTTTTGTGATGTGTAAACTGTTACAAATAAATTACCAGATGTTTTAACCAAGAAGTACTGGTGTCAAGTTCAAGATACTGGTACCGGTTCAAACATGGAATGCACCCAACTCTACTACCACGCTACCTTGTAGAGAAAAATACCAGGTAGTCTCTGGCATTGTCTGTTTTGGTAAGATAAGTGTTATTTGTTGACCAATGCTTTTTTTTCACACAAAACAGCTCTCTGTTGAGGCTGCAAATGAATGAGAACTGGTTAGTTAACCAACGAAGTAGAGCATTACAAGGTGAAACCAGAATAGTGAAAAATGAATATTCCAGCAGGGTTGGCCACTATGCTTTAACATTAGTGTCATTTGGGAAATGGCTGCCAAAGTGCAGCTTAATTTAATGCCACAGCATTCAGTTCAGACTTGGTATCATTATTTCCTGAAATATGTTTTTCAGTTTATCTCAAACTCATGCCATTTCTCTGAGAGCAATGTTTTAATAAAGATATTTATTTAATGGAGAAGAACTGAGCGTCTGAAAGATAATGGCAGAAAAGTGAAACCAGTAATTCTACATATTCTTTATCTGAACAGGACTAAAAGAAAATGTTTCAGTTCTATCTGTCCTTGATAAAAAGAATTCACATAATAATGATGATATATTAATTTAAAGTATTAGTGAGATGTTACAGAAAGCTCTCCTTAGATATCTCAGCCTATAACAGTGAGATAAATAAGTGTGTTGTGAAATCCATCCCTTCCAACCAGGAAGTTGTGAGTCGTGCCTCATGATCCTGTTCTAAGCACTGATACAATACCTGCCTTTGTTTCCTGCAGTGTTAGCCCGACTGGCACAAGGCTCAGATTAGTTTTCTTTTTTAGTGGAAAACTGATCTGCAGACAGGGTTTCTTTAAAAACGAGAATCCCGTTTGAGTCTATGTCCAGTGAAGAGGAGTGTGTCTCAGCACAGTCCATTTTTAATGTAAAAAAAGAGCACATTTTCATCTTTTGTGGCGCTTTCTTCATGAACTTTTGATGTATCCAAGGTCAATCTGAGTCCCCACATATTCTCAATCAAAAATACGACTTACATGTTTGGGAGGATTTCAGCGCTATGCCACACAAACGTGACACGAAGCCTTGTGTCAGCTGGCATATATTATGCTAATGGTCACGCTCAAGTGCATATTGCAAATGCATGTCCTTGTAAGAGAGTTCATCGGAAAGAGCAGCGCTCTGCTGGAATAACTCCAGAGAGCACAACACAGCCAAGACTCGGTTATCTGGACACTAAGGACACAACTACCTGCCTCCTAACACTGAGCTGCCGTTTACACACAGCAGTGCCCTCCAAGATTATTTTTCCAATTTCCTTTCACCCTTAGAAGTCATAGCAAATGCCATAAATCAACAGGAAACGCTGGGTGTCAGGAACCCCTTACAGCATGACTCATCTCTTCACAGGTCGCCTTGAGTTATAGTCCCAATCTTTTTTTTACTGTATCTGAACCGTACTCAGGGGATCAACATGGATCAGCTAGCAGTACACAGGAGGAATTGTTGGGATTCCCCTTTGGGAGGATGCCTGGAGCAAATTTTTTTGCAATCCCATTAAATTTGTGATCACGGCAGAATTCCTGGAATTTGCAGGGACTATTCCACACTGCAAAGACACTAAACAGTTGAATTCGCTTCATGTCGACCTTTCTAAAATGAATGAAATACTGCGAGACGCAGTGATTCACAGCGCATTCACAGCGAGGAAACTATTTCACCTTTGTTGCGTTAAATGGAAAGATAAAAGCTGCTATTTTCATCTCCAGAACACTTCTACGTACAAGTTCCATGAATGTTAATGGAAACATAAAAAACTCATCAGAACAACACTGCAGTGTGGTCTGCCGGGAACAATTCAGAAGACTTAAGAGGTTTGCTGGACTCTGTGCTATTTTGGCACAAATGGACCCTCCTCCTAGCCCCCAGTGGCACCGCTCTCTGCCAGCTGAATACATCCTCCTCCTGCTGCTGCCGCTGCCCGGCTAGCTCCAGCAGCCCTCAGTTGCTGCTGGCTAATGGACTGCTTACAGTGAGAGGAGGGCAGAGCGGCTGTGGGACATTGCATCAACATGGTGCAGGTGCAGACCATCACCACACAAAGAAGGCTGGAGTGCACGACTCAGTTTGTGTTTGTTTGCTTGCCTTCATCCCCAGTCCTTTTATACACACACACACACACTCTGGGCATGAGCTTTTCCATCATTCGAGATGAGTGGCACACACTCCAAAATGTTTTGGATACAGGCCAATTCACATTTTCCATGCCAGGATGCAGAGACAGAGGCCATAGCTGTCTCCTCCACATGGATGCAAAATGCCGCAGGAGAGGACACACAGGGAAAGAGGGGGAGAGAGCCGACGTGTGCGGCGCATGTGTAGCCAATCGCTAAAGCCAGTGGTGTAAAGGTGACCGTGCTTGTGCCTGCTTTTGCAATGAAGGCCCCTCAGCTTTGTTACGACCTCCCCGAGACTCTACAAACCACAGAATCAGCGACCTAATTCAGATTTTTACTGTAATTGTTCATTTTAAAATGTTCTCTCTTATTATTGTTATAATTTCTTTCTTTTGTTTTTGTTCTTTCATTAGTATTTTTTAATTATACTGACAATGTGTGCGTTTTTTCTCTGACGTTTTCTCTCTGTCTTTACTTTCTGTCTGGCTTTCTATTCATGGTCTAACATTCTGCTATTGCTCTGCTGTCATTAAACAGGCTATATAAATCAGTTATTATTATCCCCAACAGTTTCACTCAAAACACTATGGCAACAGAGACTGCAGCATCACCCACCATCCCCGTCATGGCCCATTTGAAGGTGGCACCATGCCACACCATATGGTATTCTATGTGGTGGAGTGCAACACTCTGCGGGAGAGCTGAGCTGTAAAAGGAAGAATCCTGTCCACTGGACTAATTAACGCCTCTGTGATCCGGGAGGTTTAGCACAAAACCGGTCCAGACACCCTTCACCCAGCATCACCTTTACTGGGCCTTTCAGCCGAGCAGTATGCAACTATCTTTACACGTAGAGCAGATGGCGGCTCGTGATCTTGACTGTGGATGAAGACATGAGGCGTGGAAGGAGGCATGTTAGAGTAGCATTTTATCACCCCGTCTCTCTCTCTGTCTCTCGTTCTGCCTCTCCCCAGTGCCCTTTGCGATCTGATAGGCCTGGAATAATAAGCAGTTAGCGTGTTATCCGCTAACAGCTCCATTGCAGCGCGGAGATAAAGGCGCACAGATCTCAGCAGGTGTGACCCCGCAGCAGAGCCTGGTAATAACAGTGGAAGCTTTCACAGTGACGTGTAATTATCATGAGAGAGACGCTTTTAAAAAAAGGGAGAATCATCAAAAGATCGACTTCAGAAATTAGCTTCAGCATGTTTAATGTTGACATTAAGGCGGTGCTGATAAAGCACTCACTGTGTTGCCAAAACACACATAGATAGAGTAAAGGATATGAATTTTAGTTCACATGGATTCCACTATGGATTAAGCCAAGACAAAAATCTGTTCGGCAAAGAGCAGAGCGCGCAATATCAACTGTATTATTTTTCTTTTACTTTTTTATGTTGTTATTAGAGGTAAAAATGAAATGAATCAATCTGTTAGACCTGATTATAAATCCGAATTTAAACAGCACCATTCGGACTGCAAACTCTGCAGATGGGCCAGATGTACAAAAGACGCTTATACACATCTTCCAGGTACAGATGTGACACATTTGATGAGGTGATTTTTCAAAGAAGTCAAAATGTCAGCACACAAAAGATACGACCGGAAAGTCACGCTCAGTCAGTCGAGTAAAAATAAGGATTAAGAAACAATGTACCAAAAACAATATCAAAACAGTTCATAAAAGCAAGCAAACAGGAGACAGTGAGTTGCGGCAGGTGTTGATTAAAATGAAGCTTGAGCACGATGCTCAGCGAACTGTGAGATCACTACAGGCTATGACTGCACTCTGAAGATAAGACCTTTGCAGCACGCACTGAGCTACATTTAGTCGGATCAACAGCATCTCCACCCTCCACCTGCTCGGCTGGGAGCCCAGCTGTGGTGGTTATTATGCTGATTCTCTCTTTTTTCTTCTCTAATTTTATTCCTTAAGAATTTCACGATCAGTCAGAAATTTTTGTTACATTATTTATTACCAGCATTTTTCTGCAAAAGCCATTTATTGCATCAGCAAGTAGCAGATTTCCTCTTTATAAATGTATTATTGTTGGGTATGGATGGAAAATGAGTCAACAAACCCAGTTTGATGTTAATAGTAAAAATTAAGAAACAACAATAACAAACTTTTTATTTGAAGCTATACAGTGTAGATAGCTCAACCAGAACGGCAGCATTAACCAGCCTTTTAAAGGACTACATAAACTACATAAAGATACATGCTAGTGACATTTTTACTGCTATTTATCAAATTCATGAAAGAATATTCAGTTTTACTTACGAAACCTAAAAATGTGAATTAAGAATCACTTTTGTGTTTCAAGTAGACAAAACCACATCGTGGTTTTATTGGGAAGAGGGATCAAATGCCAGACGCAGAGATTAGCAAAGTAAACAATAAAAAGTGAGACTTTATTCGGCTGATCCAAGTGCAAACAAAAAAAAAAACAACAACTACAAAGTCCAATGGTTGAAAGCATGAGGAGGACATGGGAGACGAACAGACTGTCTGATAGGGAAAGGTACCAACCACCACACAGGTCGAAACAGAAGCAGAAAGTGAAGACACATGAGAACACTAACCTCCGAAATAAAACAGGAAGTAAACCGCTGTCTGTAATATCTGTGCTATTTATTGATGTTTTCACACCCACGGTTTTATCTGTGTGAGGCTTATGCTAACCACCCAGTAGGGTCTAACCATCAGGCCCGTTAGCTAGCAGCTCGCTCAACAACTGCAAGCTAATTTATGTTAAACGCTTAAGTAAGTCCTACATATTACCATTAAGTTATTAAACTTATAACTTTAACAAACTGAATAAAAAAAAAAACAGACAATTGTTAAGCCCTAACTTCTTCACACTTCCAGGTCACCAGTTTGCTATATTGACTTAAGGTTACAGTCACAGTGTTTTAGCCACATGCTAACCAGACACATTTTCTGAAATAAGAAGATGTTACATTTCAGTCGCTTACATTTTAGGATTAATTTTGCTTTCTGGCTCTCTTCATGCTTTAAGTGGGAGATGAACTCCCCCATCCCTCTCTATCACCCACTGTGTCTACACAGATGTAGTAAGAGCTACAGCTACACACTCTGCATGTGCCTTCCGTTTGCCTTATAGTCTGTAGCGCTACATTGACTGAATGCAAATGCAAGAGCACTAAACTGCCGCACAGCAGGCCGGCTGTAACCCTCTGCAACATGCTGCTGCTGCTTCTTAATATTAAAAGTGTCCATGCAGTTGAAACAAGGGTGTGAAGTAGCCACAGGAAAAACAAAGCCATCCACCCTTGCTCACACAAAGTGGGGGGTGTGGTGATTTGGAGCCACAAGCACCAGTCGAACACAGAAAGAGTGCCAACAATACAAGCTCACACCCACTCCTACGGCCAATTCACAACATTTAGAATAATGGGGGTTGTCTTTGGCCTGTGGGAGGAAACCTTCTGTGAGAGGACACTACTTTCATCTGGACCACCCCGCCACAACGTGATTATCAGAAATCACCTTTAAGTTGCAATGAGTATTAGCTGACTTTATCGCTTTAAAACCACGTGGAGGTTGGCTGCACTGTATGCAGGCACACCAGTTTCTCCTCTGTCCTATTTATGACACAGTGGTGGCTTAAGGAGTGCCTGATGTGGCATGTTACCGTGGTAACCTGGGGCAATGCCAAATCAACCTGACCTCACATATGTCTGTAAGACAGCTGTTCTTACTTCTGTGAGAACACCTATACAATACAAAACTGGCCTACTGAGAGCTGTATTATAACATAATGAGGAATTTCTCCCTACATCTGTCTCCGTGTTAGAGGTACATTTGTGGTCTGTGCCTCTTGAAAAAAAAGATACACGAAGGAAACTCAAAAGATTTTGGAAACACATGGAAATAAAAGTGAAGTTTGACCAGTTCGCTATACAAATTATGCATGCGTATGAGTGAAATGATGAAGCATAATGTGCTTAGAACCAATGCAAAGTAAAGTATAACTTATTATGCACTGCCTGCAAACTGCAAATCCCAGTGAAACACGAAGCAGCTGCCCACCCAATCATCTGCAGAGCCATCCAGATCAGTAAAGAGAAGAGGAATATGAGTTCTTCAGTATCATGTGGTTTTTCACTAATGATGCATACAACTGAATTCGTCCCAATACGAACCACCAGATGCGGCGACATCCAGAGAGCAGAGCGTGTGTATTCGTGTGCCCAACCCTGTGCGCGTGTGTCGCTCTGTTGCAAAGGCCGAGTGTTTGTTTGCTCTCTGTGGTATGAGATTTGCCACTGCACACTCTTCGCCACCATCGATCTGTCCTCCTCAAAGTGTCCTCTTCTGCTTGGCCTTAAAAAGCTGCCTGCAGCCCTGTTCAACATCTGTGGCACAATCTGCCAGCGGGGGGGGGGGCTTTATACCACAAGGTTAACAGAAACAGTGAAGTCAGAGGACAGGAGACACAAGCCAGGGGCGGTTTGATGCAGCAGTATCTCTTTTTTTATATGACAAGTGTTAAATGATCTGTGGGAGATTGTTTTATGTTAAATTACATTTTAAGGTGCATTTTCACACCAAACAATGAAACACTATACTCATTTCCAGCTCTATAGTTTTATTCTTGGATTAGAGCATGCACCACAGTTTAATATGGTCCATACTTATCTTATACTGCGCTCCTTAAATCAACTTGCTGTTTTACTTCTTCACCCCCCCAAAGCCAGCTTTCTTTCAATTGGCTGCACGTCATAAACTGACTGATTGAAAAAAAAGTGGAAGGGGCTTCAGTTCTCACAAAATGCTTTTGACGTTATATAAAAGCAGTAAGGGGAAGAAAAAAACTGCTACCTGAAGCCAGAGGTTTCAGCTGACCTAAATATTTCAAACTTTAAACATGTTTATTATTAGCATCCATCAATAAGAAGGAACCAACATAAATAGATCTTGGAAACTATGTGAGGTCTATGTGATCATCAATAACCCTAACCCTACCCTGTTCTACTTGTCTCTAAAGCATAGGGTCAGGGTTAGGGATGAGGTAAGGGGTTAGGGTTGAGGTCATGAATGATGATGATTTGGACCTCTGGGGGTTAAATGAAGGTAATCAATGTGAACAAATGTATAATAGCTGTATCATTTCCAAGGAAACAACAGTGTCTGTTCAGTCATGTGGCACTTGCTGAGCTTGCATTAAGGACGGATAACTGACCAAAAACATGAGAAATGGAAGCTCCTAATTTACGGAGAGGAAATAAAGATGCAAATGCTTGGCGTCTTTGCTTGATTTCACTGTTGGCTAATGGACTGTTGGCTTGATGAATGAGTCGATGAATTAATCAGTTGTCATTCAGCTGATTTTCTGCTGCTGCTGCAGGAAAACAGCGGATATGGTTCTGTTTCTGCTTCATGGCTGACTGACCAGTGCATTTTGGAATTTTCTCAGCACCGACTCTGAGGTGCAAAACAATGGGCATTGTATAGAAGGGCAGCCAGGGGACTGTTCCACATCTCATTAAGATGCTTCCTCGCATCTCTTTTTACTTGAAAACCTAAATTGAAGGTGAGAATGACTAAAAACAGCAAGAAAACGAAGCCCATTTTCTTCTGCGAATATGCCGCATGGTTGTCAAAGAAAAGAAGGCTGAGGCTGTTTTCTTTTCAGCCTTTTTCGAATTCTAAGTAAACCCACTATCACCGCACCCAGACGTCTACTGACTTGATCTATTTTAATCAAGATGAGAAAGCTGGAGTCCTATTTAGCTTTGAGTGCCCAAATCAGGACTCAAATAAAGTCTAAAATACTTGAGGAGACCTCATTAGAAGTAGATTATTTAAATCAAGACAAACAGAAAGTATTCAGCACAGTTTTAAGGCTTTGTTTTGTCACGTTTTAAAGAGGGATTTCTGTATGAGAGGGTCTGATATATCAAGTCTGCTGGCACACAAATAACCCCCTTAACAGTTTTCAGCTTGCACGTTAAAATGGTATTCAACACGACGGTGCAAAATGTTTTCAGGAGGAGAGACGTGTGGCTCAAAGAGGGCATCGGGGATGGGAGGAGGCACAACGGTGCTGTTGTTGAACAGCGAAGAAGTGTTTCACCCCTTCCTGTTAAATCAGCGTCTTCTTTTCTAGATTTAAGATTTTCACATGTCGGCAAAAGGTTTACGACCACTGTGACCTCGAGATAGGATCAACTGCACTCAAGCACCGCAACACACCTGATATGTGGAATATAATATACCAGGGAAAAATAAAAAAAACACAACAGGAACTCTTGCTTTAAATGAGCTGGATCAAAACACGGTGTTTGCCAATGCCAACAAACATTTTTTGCCATGTTTATTGAGTTTTAAATCTAACCTTTAATACTGAAATCAAAAAGACTTCTTGAAACATATTCAAAATAGCTCACACACCAATTTCACCCCTGCAAAAGCGCACCACCATGCCCAAATTCAATTGGGAATCAATGAAACTTAACAGTTCGGATGGCATTTGAATCTCATTTGGTTCTGCTTGAAGCCAGACGTATCCATGAATTCCATGAATTAAATTGTCACCGCTGCAGCAAATGTGAGCGAGAGAGGCATCCCTGAACAAGCCGGAGACATTTAGCAAGAGGAGTGAGCCTTCTTCTATTGACTCCTATGATGTACAGCGTTAGACGTCCCCACAGCTAACGCTCCAGCCTGACAAGTTAAGACGGAATGGGCAGAGTTCCCCCAATTCACATACCAATCCCTTTATGAATGAATTCAGAGCCGCCTTAAGGCTCGTTCCTGCATTCGCCACAGTGACAGGCCCGGCTCATACTTTTGCCACAGTGCCAGCCAGCCTCTTTCCAAATAATCTTGTCCTGTTTAGAACCACATTTCACTTCGCTCTTTCACCGTGCTATTACACATACGCTTTAATACTCTATTGTTGTGCACTCTGCAGTCTCGGCAGAGAGATCAGCAACATTCCAAGTGTAAAGCCACAGGGAGAAAAAGCCCCCTGACGCATTAATGCTATGTGAGGTTACTCCTGAATGCGGCTGGAGTTCAAAATGGGACGCCCGACAGACTCCTCAATGCCTGCATGGGCGTGCATTCCTACTGGGAAATTACACGGGGGAGTCACAAACAGACATTATATATACGCACACACGCACCATGAATACACACACAGCTCATGCTCTGAGGCTAGAGCAACTTAAATACGACTTTGTTCACTTGAGGGGAAAATACACACACAAACATAAGCATAGGCCCACACACTTTGACTGACACGACCTTGTTACTGCAGATTACACATTAAGGCAAATACACGAATGCTCAGCTAATCTTTGCCATCCTCCCACTGAGGGCATGGCAGCAACCACTGCAGCACAGGAAGGAGACTGCATCAGTCTGCATGCGTTGGAAGGGGCAGAGGTGTGCATTTCTTGTCATGCAGCCATGCCTTCCCTCATGTGTACTGCGATGGCTGTAATAAACATGGCGTATACAAATGCTCTACTTTAAAGCACGTTGCAAAAATAACATGCTGAAATTTTAACCTGCAATTATTTCATGAACTGAACACAAACCTACATGATAATAAGTGTGTGCCGAGCATAATCTATGACTTGTCTCAGTATGAAATGAAACACCTAAAATATAATTTCTTTTATCACAGCAGCACTCAAAGCAAAGTCAACCCTAAGTGGAAAGTAGCTCTAGCTTGTTTTCACTGGAAAAATATTGCTGATAACTCACATTATGTAATATA
>VOQK01028033.1:0-10275 GCA_015052645.1 Benitochromis conjunctus
TTTACCTGGTGTTACACTGCTTGAAGGTGGCGTCAGTGCTTATAGCTTATTTCTCACATGCACAGGAATGAACCTAGTGATTATAGTTATTATTATTTCCACATTTTGTATTAAACGCGCTGCAGCACAAAGAACTGATCTGAATGATTCTGTAAAGGTTATCTACAAACATAAATCTGTGCTTTTGTGCTCCCAGTCTGGCCAGTAAAAAAGGCCCGACACAGTGTGGTAATTCACTACATTTTTGTTTTTCCATCATCACATCTTCACTTTGAACACCTAAATATAATAGTGGACAATTCCCTAAATAGCAGAGAGTAATTCATCTACACAGTTGTTACGTGTGTGATCTGTGTCTTGATGACAAACTCAGGGCACCTGTGGGCATATTTAAGTGGCCTCTAAAGCTCCCTCTCTCTTGCTTTTTACCCCTTTCACGTTCCTCATCCCTCACACAGGGTCACTTTGTTACACTTTTATTTTGTGTTTTATTAATAAACTTAATTAGAATTAACTTTATTAACATCTGTCTTAACACCTGTCTTTTGTCCCATTTGTTTTGGTCCTTTGAGCCTTTTGTATCTAAATGGATCTTTTAGTGGTTTTTGAAGGTCAAGTTTTATTTATATAGCACATTTCCAAACAGTCCATGCTGCACAAAGTGCTTAACAATTTAAAATGCTACTAAAACAAATAAAATGCAAAACAGCAATGCAGGGAAATAGAGAAAAAACAAGTAAGTAGATGAAATTAATCAATAAAAACGACTAAAACAACAAAAACAACTACTGCTGTTAAAACCAAAATGTTTAAGTCAAAGTGTGTTAAAAGCCAGACCATAAAAATGTGTCTGTGTTTGTGCAGATCTAATATTAAGAGGAAGACTATTCCTAACTGGGACCTGACTTTGTCGCCACGGGACTTAAGTTTAGTCCGTGGAATAGTTAAGGTTAGTTTTGACCTGGAGCTTATGGTTTTCTCTGGAGCATAAATAAATAGGAGCTCAGACAAGTAAGAAGGGGCTCGGCTGATAAGTGACTTAAAAACAAAGAGTAAGAGTTTAAATTGGATCCTGTAAGGAACAGGGAGCCAGTGTAGAGTATAACTGGGGTTATACGCTCCTTCTGTTTAGTGCCAGTTAACAGACGAGCAGCTGCATTTTGGACCAGCTGGAGAAGATGAAGAGAGGCCTGGTCTAAACCAAAGTACAAAGAATTGCAGTAGTCCAGTCTGCAAGTAATGAAGAGATGAATGACACATTCAAAGACATTAGCTGGAAGGTATGGCTTTACCTTGGCTAGCTGTCTTAAATGAAAAAAGCTGGATTGGAGTACTGCACTCACCTGCTTACACAGTTTAAAGGTACACACCAAGGTTGTTTACATTTGTCTTACAATAGGAGGATAAGGGGCTCAGAACACTGTCAGTGTGGTTATTAATGAAGTTGCCAAAAATGACAACTTTTGTTTTATTTTCATTTTATTGAAAAAAATGTAAAGACATCCACTGTTTGATGTCATCAAGGCAACGTAATTATAGCTGAAGTTGGTCTGTCCCTGCTTTTAAAGGCATATAGATCTGCAAGTCATCTGCAAAACAGTGGAATGAAATGTTGTAGCATGAGAAAACTGTCCACATAGTGTGTCCAGTTTTCATTCTTCTTGTATTCTTGACATGTTAACTTGTTCACCTGAACTTTTTTGTTAATAAAATTGCTTTTCATTAAAGTTACTACGTTGAAATCTGTAGGTTTATTAACACTTTACATAAGTTATAAGATACAGTAACCCCAAGAAACATGAAAATGAAACCCGACCTTCAGTGTATTGATCCTTTTAGACTCCGAGCCCATGTTATATTCATTTAGTACAGTGTAGAAATGACTCAATTATTTAGCAGCTTCTAAAATCGAAGCGGCAGCCCTTTATAATATCAGCAGGCTTAATAAAACTGCAGTTACAGCCACAACACTAAGCCTAGTTTAGGTTGTTACGTTTTTGGCCAGGGATCCTATTAATAGCCTTCATGCTCACAGAGCTTTAAATAGCGGGTAATGAGCATGCTATGCTGCTAAAATGGGTAAATACATGTGGATTACTTGCGATAAGAAAAAAATAAGATCTGTTTGTGAAGTTTAATCGTTAGATTATTGCACACTGCGGAGATCAAACACAGAACATGCCATTGTTGCAGTCACATGCAGTCGTTCTAAATCCTCTGATTATCTGTTTGAGTTTCCTCTCAAGAAGGCACAGATCCTGTCGATTCAGATGCCTTCTGTTATTAATCATCTCAACATCGTATAAAATTTGTAAACTTGTAGTGATATTATTTTCACACACTCCTCGAAGCCCCCTTTTTTTCCTGAGGGTTGCTGCACTGATTCCTTTGACACTGATCCTTGTGACCATACCCATACCATTTCAGAATGAGATTTAAGAAAGCTTTTATGTGGTTTGTCTTTGAAGTGAGCATCATTTTGGGTGGCACATATTTTGGCATTTGTTATGAAGATTATGCGCCTCAAGGAGTGTCATGCAGTCAAATGGGGACTCGCTGACATTTTCACTAAAGAATAGGTAAATCTACTAAACTTTCTTTCTTTTTTTTTCTATAGAGGTAGTTGAGAGTTTGACAGTTAAAATAAATGCGCTGTTGCTGAAATGTTCTAATTGGCCAGCCTTGCACATAGATTTAAAACCCACTCTCTCCCACTCTTTGTTTTCCTTAGATTAGTTCCCAAAGGCCTAATCATGGGCTGTTTTGCACACTAGTTAAAATAATATTTTGAGATAGTTCTTTTCATCCAAACATTTTCTTAGGCATGCTAATAATTTTCAGTGCACTACGCTTAGAGTATTGAGATGTAAGATTTGGCTCCTTTTAGATTTGAATGCAAATATGTGCTTACAACGCATCAAGTGCTCCACCTGACAACTGCTCCTACCATTTACTGCCCCACTCGGTTTTGTTCTGTCAGCTACACATCACATTGTCCTGTCATTCCTCAGGATGAGTGAAGAAACAGCACTGATACAAAGATATCTGCAGTGAGAATGATAATGAAGGAGTAGGAGGATCAAACAGGGATTTGAGCTAAGGGGTTACTAATGAGGAAATATTATGGGGAGACTGAAAGCCTATTGCTCTCAAAGCAGAATGAATGAATGCTGTTCTTAGAAGTTCACCTTGGGGAATTAAATGTGCGAATCATTATCGCCGAAAACGCCTTTAATTCATTGGCTCTGCTGTTCTACTGAATCATGTTTTCCTGCACTTATTTGTTCAGTTCTGCGAGTGTTCATGCCTGCACGTTAGAACCACCAAATATGTTCTTGGAGTATAAATATTTGGTGCAAATATCACATATCAAGAGCAAACGATTGAAATAAGTTCAAATTCAAACCTGACAGTTTTTAGGTGCATGAATATCTTTATTTGTCAGAAAATAAACCAGAAAGTAGAAAAATATTTGACAGCAGTGCCATTTTTTTTTTTTATTCGTACATTTTTTCCCCTTCTTATTCATTATTGTATGACACAGTTTCTCTCCAGCATTTGCGTTTAAGTATGCTGCCAAGAGCCTTTTTGAGGATATAGCTGCAAGAGCACATGGTGCGGTTAAGAATGTCAGAGCTTGACACCATTGCGGTGTGACACTTCCTCGCTAACATTTTTCCTCTTTGCCACCCGAAAACCTATTCAGGTACCGATTTTAATGCTGGCTAATCCTTCTTGCCTTGCACTTCAGGACTTGTTAACTTCAAAAGATATTTTAAATAACACAGTATAACACCAGCTAAGCAAAGTCCTCAGTGACAAGGTATTCAGCCCTGCTGAATTTTAGAGCTCCAAAGCCGTCTCTCTGCCTATTCATTCGGTTTGACTCTGCGTAGTTTGTGTATGAATGGATGTTCAGCTTCCTGGCGATTAAGCGATCTGTAGTGTGTATTGTTCCTGCAGCCAAACACTTGGTGGTCAGCTAGTGTGTAATATGTGGCTTTAGGTCGTCACAGCAGCCACATTGTGCAAACATGTTTCAGTTCTATCACAGCGAGGCGACCAAATTGTATGCTTAGAAAAATGTAGAAGGCCTCATCTTGCTTTTGTCCCCTGGGCTTTTGCACACATTATGCTCTTTACACATGGCTACAAATGGTCTTGTCAATTTTTTTTAACACAGAACCTTAAGTACTGTATATCAGTGACTATATAACATGTTAAAGGTTAAAAGAATCTCTCAGGATATGTGTAGATAATCTTACATGTGTAGTTGGATATTACGCGCACACACATGCACACGCCCTTCCGTAGTGTTCAGTGGTTAAATCATTGCTCATCCTTTGGATGCGAGCCTTAGGGGTTGAAGGCGGAAAATTGAATGGCTACGCAGAGTCAAGGGGATTTACTACTGACTGACGAGTCCACTGGTCAGTCTCTGTACAGGAATGGCCACATGGCATTTAAAACTATTGATCAGCAATAAAATTGGAATAAAAGACACGGAAACTCTTTTTAGTTTTTTCCTGTCTGATATTTAAAGGTTAAGAATTTCTGTTACTTTGGAGTTAAAATTGTTAAAAGTTTCACGAAAAAGCATGGGTAAAAAATTGAACCAATATAAAATTGAGAGTACAAGGGGTTTTTTTTTTGTGTCTACACGGGTATGGTCAGGGAATTTTTGTGGTTTTGTTCTAAGCTTGTTTCTATCTTGCTCAGTGACCGGATGTTATCACCACTGTGTTCATCTCTCTTTTTTCCCTTATCACTTTTTGGATACATCTTATTACAGGCAAAGCAATTACACGAGCGCCTGCTTTTTATGAAATGTATGTTCAGCTGAAAGTTGTTGAAGATGACTCAATCCTTGTTAATCTTTTTGTGCAGTCACAGATAAAGCTATGTATCTATACACCTGAGGTATACACAGATCCATTGCTAGTTTATTGTTTTTTTTTCCTAGGGTTGTGTTCATGTGCATTAGCAATAACTATAAATCAGACATGTTCTTATTTAAAATTCAAGTCAAGTCCGATGACCCCCTCTATGGAGCAAGCACTTGGCAACAGTGGGAAGAAAAAAATCCCTTTTAACAGGAAGAAACCTCTAGCAGAACCAGGCTGGCATGACCGTTTAGGGGTAAGGGGAGGGAGACAGGACGAAAGACACACTGTGGAAGAGAGCCAGAGATTAATAATAACTAATGCTTAAATGCAAAGTGTGTATTACACAGAGAGAGTGAAAGAAACCCTCATGGACACCGATGTCTATGAAGGTCTCGCAGAAGTACCACAGTATAAGAAAACATCCACCTTTTACACTTCACATGTTTCATTCCTGTATCGTGCTCAGCTCGCTCTAGACATTTATTGTAAGCAAAAGAACGTTATTTTATACATGCCAGTAAATAAATGGGAGCTGGCGTATTGTGTTTACATCTGGCCGCTGGAGAACCACATAATGTAAGATAGCATGTTGCAGAAACACCATCTGTGTGGAGGGCCCCTGTGGTTCAGCACATAACAACATAATGAACCAAAGCGCTCAGTGTGTCTCTCTTCACCCTCAGGAAGTGTTCAGACAGAGATTTTAATGCTCTCCTCATTCGGAAGCACTAAACCAAATGAGAGTCTCCCTGCTTAGTTGGCTAAGAATAAATATTTTACATTGGTGCATCATCTGTGCAGAATGATTATGCCTTTTTTTTATTTTTACATACCACAAATGATGCCATAATTTCTGATCATTTAATTCTAAATCTACTGATTAGACATCTATATATAGGCCTTCACGCGATTACTAACGTTATGCTGGTTAATACTTTTATGCGCTTAGTGAAAGCCAATTTTAAAATTGGCTTAAGTAAAACTGACAAGTCGTTCACTCACATGTGCTCTCAAGTCGCTGCCTCCTGTTGTTTTAACAATGTATATAATTTCACACATGACCTCATAGAGCTAATGTGTAATCTTAAAAGTGATTTAAAGTTGTTGTGCTTTTTTTTTTTATCCTTTAAACATTACTGGGTGGTGATGTAGTAAAAGAAAGAATTAAATACCCTACCAAATATCTCAGAAGAAATACTCACTATTTCTAAGCTTAATGAAACAGATCTATATGGGTGTGTTTTACAGGTTGTATAGAGGATTATAGTCTAGCAAAGGCTGACTGTGTCTGAGCAGCGGGTGTTAAGGCTGAGAGAAGGACATAACTTGTGGCTGTTTGGAATGAACCTCGGTGTGGTCTTGCATAAAGTCCAAACAGTGCTGCTAATATGCACGATAAATGGGCTTACCGAGGGCCAATTACCAGCTGCCAGAAAGGGCAAGGCTGCCTTGCGTAGACAGTGAATTTATTTTGTTTTGTGTCAGAGCATATTTGGATGCACCAGGGAGACATTATTGTGGCTCACTTCATTTTTTCATTTTGCAAACTACTTGTTTCTAACTCTTTCCTTGGGGCATGCATTCGATTATTCAGTGAGCACAGTTCTTATTTTGTGTTTGCAAGTGATAATGTATCATTCAGACTTTCTTGTGTTAAAGTCATGATGTTCAGAAAATATCTTTAAGCTACTGAGCTGAGTTATGAGTTGGCGTCACAGTGCTACAGCAGGTATTATACCTCTCTATGATGTGTACCTTTATTGCATACTTTTTCTCTGCTAACAGTTTTAGATGAGCAATAATTACCGGGCTATGTTTAATGTGACACACACTGCATTTAAAGATGGAAACAGCACATCATTTGCATTCATTACAAGTCTTAGAGAGTGGCTTTAAGGTCAGGACCATCTCTCCTGGTTGGAGCCAGAACCCTGTTTTTTCCCTGTTTTCTTGATCGGCTGAGTATGGCTATGGTTTTTTGTAGTGCACCATATCAGTGTGACAGTGACTGTCATTGAATTTCAAGGACTTAGCCAGAGTAAAAATCTTAAGTATCTAAGGACTTCAAAACGCTATGTCATTCAGCCTCATGCAAAACCACTGAAATGCCCCCTGCAATGCTTGTTGCTCCCAGTAATGTTTGTTTGTTAAGTCTGATGCAAATTCTTCGCCTAATTAGCATTATCCCCACTGGCCATTCATGTAGGTCCTTAAAATGAATTATTTGTTTGTGCTTCTTGGAGTAAATAGCCTGTGTAATACATGTGTAATAGTTTGTTACTGTTATTGAAGTTAAAGCTATTTAATATGAAGTGAAAATGGTATAATTTTTGCTTCTCTTGAACTCATTCCTGGGATATTCAGCTAGGCATATGCATGCATATACAGCTAGGCAAAAGCAATAAAGCCAAGTCTGTGTGAAGGTAAATAAATTGATTCCGGCTCGGTGCCTGCTGTGAGGTTATCACAGATATAATTAAATATACATATTTTTTTAAGCTACTGTTGCAGAACAAAACATCACCTAAGTTTGACTTTAGTGATTCACTCCCTGTGGAAAGCAGCTTGGCTGATGCTGTAGCGATAGCTGTGTGTATTCGACAGGCCAGCCCTGTGTTTATGAATAGATGAGGGTTTGAAGAGCAGATAAACCACACAGATTCATAACTCAGTATGCTGTTCTCTTCCATGGAAGAGTTACATAAGTCATTATATCAAGTCAAGTTTAAAAAGGGCTCATCAACTTTTAATGCAGGCAAGATAAGAAGACAAATCTTCACATTTGGCTTCTAATAACTAATAAGTGAAATGAACAGCAGCTGCTTGCATTTTAGGATAATCTTAATTTGCTTTCATTGGTATGCAGACTGGTTCTTACATAGCACTTTCTACCCTAGTGGAGCATTCAAAACACTTTATAATGACTGTATATGAAATGTAACTCTCATAAATCAGAACTGTGGTGAATGTGCATGCATATAAGGGACACTCGGCTCTTATCATAAAGCAGTTAAATATAAAGGACTGTGAGATTGTTTCATTACCATATCCACACTGCAACACCTTAAAGATTGCTTGGGGTGTAGGTATAGAAATATGGCACCCTTTAATGGGTTAATAAAATTAGTAATACCGTATTCACATTACTGGAGCAGAAGTCATTTCAATGTAAGCTTGCAAACTGACATTGGACGTGTGTCACTGTGTGATGGATGACAAATCACGGTTGAGCTGGCCTCATCTTTTTCAAATGCTGCAGTAACACGGTGAACTGTCACTATCTGCATTGTTTGTGCATGCATGCACGCAAGCCATTGACGCTAGAGTAATGACTAATCTGCAACAATAGAGCTGGCTAAGCTTAGCTGTTGTGTAAGTTTACCTATAGTCATGTAAATGTAATATAACGGCATTAATTAACTTACTGTTGTTTTTTGGGGTTCTTATCTTTGTCACTAATCAAAAAAAATTGTTGTTGATCTGCAAAACATAATATGAAAGAACGGGTAATTATTTTTGTGTTCCTGTGTTAATGAATGTTCTTATTTGAGTGTCACTAAATCTGCGTGGGCACCCACAATATGAGTGTTTCCTTATCTGTGAGGTGAAGGGAGTTTTTGGTTTTATAGACAAGTGTGAGTGTGTGCTTCTGTCTGTGTGTGTGTGTGTGTTTCCATCCATTCATGTGTAAATATAATGATGAGTTATTGATTTATAACAACCAGGATTGAAATAAACACATCATTGCACTTCATATTGAGCACTAATTCCACTGTGCCAAGTGGTGCTGAACAGATGACCTGATGGTTAAGATGTATCAACGTTTCTAAATCCTAAAATAATGCTATTGAATCATGAATTCGTTTCTAGACAAATACACGATGACCTAAAAGTTTAACTTGCTCTTTTATCAGCTTTTACTATTCCTGGATCCATCATGAGTGAAGCCATACATCATTAACGCTTATATTGCAGGCTAGAAGCCCTGGAGTAGTGCCGCCTTGACAGGACATAACTTTGCTCTTAGGGGCTTTTCAGAGTGAAAGCTTCTGATATATTCCTCAAACTAATCATATCACTCTATTGTGCAAGTTCAGCTGCCGTCAGACAGATAGTCCAAAGGCAGTCTCTGACTGGAGTGTGGAATGAGCAATTCTGCCCATGTACTTCCTCCCTGGCTTCAGATGGAAGTGTATAATTATGTACAGCAAATGTGTCACCAAGATATAAGCAGCCAAATGTTTCGAGTCTTGAATTGCCTGTACAGGCAGCAATGATTGGTTATGCTTTTGCCCTCGAAGCTCAGTGACTTTAATGTATTCTTTGTTTCATTATTTTGTCTTAATTATGTTAAAAGCAGGATTTTATTCTTTGAGAGGTGATCATTTTGTTTCTATGATAATATCACTTTTGATATAGTGCAGTGTGTGGTACTTTACATTGATAGTTAAATGGTTTTTTAATGTTGTGAAAGAATCCAGTGCTATGCAAAAGTCTTAAAATATCCCCTCAGATGTACTTGTAAGGGTGAGGTGTTGCTGTCAGGAAGCCATTCGTAACCATGGGAAACAAGAAGAAAAAGACTGGTCTAAATCAGTGGCAAAAGGTCTTATGATAGCCATCTGTAAAAGACAATGAAAGCTGTAATGGTTTGTGGTTGAATTTCAGCCAGTGATGTTGGGACTCTTGTCAAAATCCATGGAGTTATTAACATAGAAAATTGCTTTCAGATTTTGATCCACATGCAGTACTATCTGGAAAGTGTCTGACTGGCAAAAGCTTCATTTTTCAGTATGACGAGGATCCCAAACACACTGCCAATGCATTAAAAGCATACCTGGATAGAAAAACACAGAAAGAAACACTATCAGTCATGGGCAAGCCTCCCCAGAGCCAGGACCTCAACAAAAACAACATAATCCTGTAAAACACTGAAGTTTTACTAATACCGTTAGATGGACTAACGGTATTAGTAAAATATATACGTGTTTGTGTGTTCCTGCAACATTCCTGCAAAAGCACTGATGGATATTGTCAGTGGTTGCAGCCCAAGACAGGTACTTGACTGATGCTGCACACAGTTTAGCAGTAATAGAATCTAGAATGAATAACCTCATTATTGTTGAGAAGGTCCAAATTATGAACGAGGCATCAACTATTTGTCATCTTGTTTTGTTCTACTTTTTTCCACTGTGCAAAACCAGTACAAGTCATACTCCCTACATTATTATGGAATGTACAGAAACATTATTATTCAGAAAAGAAAGAAAGAAGATTAGTGTAATTACATTTTTTTATTGGATTGGGAAAAATGCCCATATTGTATTTCAGTATTACACTGGGTACCATTTGTAAAGTGTTCAGATAACAGTATAACCTATGTTTACAG